>CABFVZ010005252.1:0-25215 GCA_902151445.1 Timema monikensis | reverse complement strand
ACCCCCCCCCCCCACCCCCCAAGTGCACCTAACCAAGATTCAAACCTCAACCTTCCTGTCATTACATGCAATTCAAGTAGTATCTACCCCAACTCCATAGTAAGATAGCCACGTTTACTAAAGATAGAAAACTTTAGAGCCTGGGCCCATCATGAACAAATAAATACTTTTTTTACTTATTTATTTGAAGTTTGTTTTTGGAGTATGGATGCACTGCTTTTCACACATTAACACAAAATATGTTATTTCTAGTTGTAAATAGTGGGTGGTTGGGAGGCAATGCTTTGGACTTCAAAACAAATACCGTACTCATGTCATTTTAGAACTGAGAAACACTCAAATAAATCTGTATTTGAGCTTGCGCAAAGGGTCACTAAACTGAAAAAGCAAATTTGCAATGGTGAAAGGTTAGCTTACGATTCTAACCAGTGAAGTCGGGGTCTGATATTGAGAAGATGTACCCCGCCCGCCTCGTTAAGGGTTTTTGAAGATCCCTAGGCTACTATGCTTGCATCAGTCCACCCCCCAAACCCCCTCCATCCTCCCGCAATCTCACCCACCAACCCCAACTTTAACGCTAAAAGTAGATGACGGCCAATGAATACATATATATCTGAAATGTGTTATTGTAGAGAGTAATCTTATATTGATTATATGATTAATTAGGCATGCTTGTAATAAACTAATAAATAAAGGTAAATTATATCATGCTATAAATGTTGTATGCAAATCCGCTTAGTTGGTGGTTGTATTTATCTTGATACACATGAGACGACTACAAAAAAAAAGTACTTTAACTCACAACAATGATTTGTTTTCATTTCAAATTATCAATGAAATATATCAAGATTACAATGGCAATAGGCATAAAATCACTCATGAAACTTACATCAGAAATTCAAGTAGCTTTACATTAAAATAAGAACTTAATGCCTTATAATATTATTTAAAGTTTCATTTTTACTTTGGAAAACAAATTTTATAATATATTACAATATTAATTAGTTTTTCTTCATTCAACATTTCTCGCACCCCAAAATATCGCGCCCTAGGCTGCAACCTAATTAGTCTAATGGTTAATCAGACCCTGACCCGCCCCGCCACCAAAATGATATTCAGCATTTCCTCTATAGGCGATGCTGGCATTTAAAAAGCCATCCATCCTCATAAGCAAGAAGGTGCAATGCCTTGTAAACATTTTAAAATAAAACAAAATAATCGAATGACAACTAGAAGCCCAAATTTTTTGAACAAAATGTAATAAAATAGTTATTGTATACAGCTTAGAAGAAGTTAGATCAGTGTGTTCCATCCTTTCATGACTCGCAGGGCCAATACAGCAAACGATTGTACGGAAAAATCTCGCAGACTATTTTAGTTTGGAACACATGAAAATACAATGTTTGTATCCGATGTTATTTCCTATGCTAAGCACATTAACTAATTATTATATGAAAAATCCTTTACCCAATTTGAACAAAATTGTTGGAGCCTTTAAAGAAAAAAAAATCTACTTATAATCAGTCTTTTTTAAGCCATCCTTAAATCAACGTTTCTCCCAAAATTAAGTAAACAATGTTTATATAATGTAAAACTCTCAGCAAATACGCAATTTGAACAAAATATATAGATCAATTTATGAAAAATTTCGAGTTTTAGAAAATCAGGCATTATAGTAAGTCTGGTATATTAAAAAAAACTGCACTTTTTGATGGGAATATGCCGCTTTCTGTGGTCATAAATGAGGTTAAGAGAAACCTTTTCAGATAGGGAGCCACATTAAAATTTTTGCAGGACACCAAAATGGCGGTTATTTATGTCCGCCATTTTGGTATCCTAGAATTGGTTGTATCTCAGCTCCTTACGGTTCGATTTTAATTTTTCTTTTTTTATTCGAAAGCTCTTACCAAGAAATTTTTTTATCGTCTTTACTTTTCCCTAAACCTTAAGGTTTTCGCATAATTAAAAGAAACTAGATTTTAGTATTCGTCTTGTATATTTATTTGTTTTTGTATGTGTTTTCTCTTACATTTGCTTTCATTCTTATATACAATTATACTCATATAAATCATTTAACCTTATTTTTTGCAGATTAGACTGAACTGAATCATTTTCAAAATGACTTCAAGGCGCCTGCGGCTGGCAAATGTTGACTTTGAATCTCCACTTGAGCTTCGTGTTATAGATTCGAGCAAATGCTTCATTTGTCACAAACCTAGTGATTAGGAACTAGTTTGCCAAGCCTCAGCCACTGAAAATCCACTTGTTGGTGCTGGCTACAGGACGCTTTCGGAAAATTTAACAGAATTCCATAATCTCTTGGTGCATTGACCCATGGTTTGGATCTACACAAGTTAAATGAGGGTGAAGATATAGAAGGAACATTAAATCAATAAAACAAAGTGGCATAACAGAACAAAACTAGCCAGGGCAAATAAATGCAAACGTTCATCCTCTTTGTCAAATGATTCACCCGAGAACAATCCACAGACTTTATCAGAGCCAGATGAAAAAACCCCAAGGAATATGCGTTGTTCCACATCATTTATTAAAATGAAAGATGAAATATGTTTTATATGCAAACAAAAGGGCTCTACTCAAAGACCTCTATATAATATTGCTTCTCTACAAGACGATAAACTTAAAGAGATGTGCTGATATTACCAATAATACAAACCTTAATGCATTCCTAGAGGGTGGCGATTTGGTTGCTAAGGAAACAAAGTACCATTCGAAGTGCTAAACAAACCTGACCAAATGTCTGAGAGCATCATTCAGGGTAGAAGAAGAAGTCAACTTTATCTACCAGCAAAACTAACAGTACTGACAGGATTATTCAACATGAACAGTATACTGCTTACCAGAACAAGTTTCAAGACCTAAGACATGCATTAAAAGGAAGTTTTTTTGAATTCGGAAATCCTTTTGAGCAAAACTCCTGTGATCTTGTGTTTCGGGACACTAAGGCTATACTGGATACAGAGCGGGTTAAGCTCTATTAGGTGCTGAAGAAAGAGCCTTACAACTCTACAACAACTATGTGAAAGTACGTTTAAGGAAGCAAATGTTAGTGTATTTGCTCCATTGCAGAAAAATGGAACCGAGTTCTTTGAATTTACAATAAAAAACATTCCTTCTCAAAGATTTCTGCCTTGAGAAATGATATTGAGCTTTTCTCTAGGGCTTTGATTGTAAGTCAAAACAGAGACTAAGATCTGAACAAGTTTTTTGAACATGAAAACAACAGCGTTCCAAAAATCCTGGAAGAATATATTGCACCGGTACAGTTTGAAGGATTCTGCGACATAATAATTTACGATGGAGCTGCACTGGTACATGCTCTTCAACCCAAAACATCACGGACATTTGGAAAATATTGTGTACAGAGTTCAAAAACAGGATTTTGTATGCATCTGAGAGGTTTTATGCAAAAATAATACATATTTCTTGGGATACTTACTCAAAAACTTGACTGAAGAAATGTGTGAGAGAAAAGAGAGGCGTTGGTCTTCGTCGCTAAGTAGCACAAAATTGGAATAGCTTCCTCTGTTGCGATAGGAATAAAACCGAACTTTTCAAGTTACTTGGAGGGCATGCACTTTTGAAGTATGATTGAGTTCACGTGGAATGCCAGGCCGCCACCGTGGTTCGGATTCCACGTTAAACTGTAGGTCCTTCATTTCATCTCACAATCACCCTACCATTACACATTAGCGTAAGTGCGTATAACCCGAAAGGGTAGTAAGACGCGGTGCTAATAATAATAATAATAATAATAATAATAATAATAATAATAATGATTGAGTTCACATCATTACCGAGATTGATGGCATCATTCGTTCATCATAATTGGAAAAAACTTTCATTGATAAGAGTAAATACAGACAACAGGAAAAACAGATGGCAGGATTTTCCTACATGCTAAAGATAGTGTTAGACATGTAACAAAAAAAATTGCACAATAGATACTGATGTAGTTGTTTTGGCAATCTCTTTTTTCCACATTCTCAAAGTTGCTGGTCTTCAGAAGATGTGGATTCAATTTGGAGTTGGGAAGTCTCAAAGGTACATGACCAATAATGCCATGTTTGAAAGTATAGGTGAAGATAAAGCTACTGCCTTGAGAGTATTCCATGCATTTACAGGATCAAATGTAACCTTATCATTTGCCATGAATGGGAAACAGTCTACCTGGAAAGTCTGGAAATCATTCTCTGAAGCTACGGAAGCCTTTCAAGCTATATCACTGCCAAAAGAGTATATTTCTGACAAGACTTTTCTAGTTCTGGAGAAATTAACTTTTTTGCTTTACTACAAAGATTGAGAAGACTTCTTATTCAAACAGGTTAGAAAGTTTCTTTTGTTACCACCCACTCTACTACCTCTTCTCTACGACCATGGATAGACAAAAAGTGGGAGGGTGGAAACATTAGATATATACTAAAAGGCAAAACAATGTAAAGATTTAAATAACAATATAAATGGTTTATTCAAAGGTAATAACAATAACAATAATTTACATGGCCTTAAAGGTCAAACGGAGGTATGTTGGAAATCAATTAAATAATAACTTTTTTATTGTTTGAGCAGTAAGTTTACGCGAAAGTTACTAAACGAGTAACATATCCTACAGTCGACTGGATCAGTCTTGAAGAGACGGAACATCCCATATTGTTGAATATTGAACAAATTATTAATCGTTATATATCGAACCAGGTATTTATGTAATGACAAAAACAGGAACCTATTATTATTAGCACCGCGTCTTACTACCCATTCGGGTTATACGCACTTACGCTAATGTGTAATGGTAGGGTGATAGTGAGATGAAATGAAGGACCTACAGTTTAACGTGGAATCCGAACCACGGTGGAGGCCTGGAACAAGAACCTAATGGGCAACTCTAAATTGTTACAAAGGGTGTATGATTTACTTCTGCGCGCGCAGACATAAAAGGGTTAAATTTAAATGTTAATATCACTCAGATATTTCAAACAACACGTGAGTTTGGTTTACAGACTTTAGGTCAAACTCCCGCGGGACTATCAGATGTCGACACAAAAAAGAGACGTAAACAAAATCACTACTTGCTAATAATTAGTCGTATAATACTTGAAACAATGCGTTGTTATGAAACCAATCAATTCTAGCAAAAGATTTGAAAAAATATAAGTCTATTAAATTATGTTATATAAAATTTATCAATCAGCAAAAGTTACGTTACTTTAATATACCCCATTATAATTAACAAAAGGAACAAAACCAAAAGGGTGAAATTACTATTACTGATAACCACAATTTCAAGACAATTTATTTTATATTTAATACACCAAGCAACAAATTAACTAAGAATTGAGCTTATCAAAAATTTTAAGTGACATGACAGACACTAGCGCTCAAGTAGCGACAGAAATTAATAAGTGTTTTATACCAAATATTACTTCAAATCAATACACATTTAAGTTAGCAAAGATAACTGCGCCTATTCTGGTTAATACAAAATATTATTTTAATTTAGAGTTCAAATATAAACACGCCATAGTTTATTTTCATTGAATATTACGTAGAACAGTTTATCCTGATTATGTCCAAGTGCAGGACAGCACTTCTCCTGAAGCGTCGAAATCAAATAGTCGATATTGTATTCTGGCACATTGGTATAGGCCTATATAGGGGCTCGTTGCTAGGGTAGGAACACTTGTTCGGTGAAGTCACTTCGGCCATCTTGAAGCTAGCATGAACTCACGTAGACCATCGACCAGCTCGTGGTATTGGGCAACGCAGGGATGATCACGTACATCTGTTGTTTACATCGAACCTTTAGACCTCTTCAATCGAGACGTCTTCAGTGACACAATGTTTCGGTGGTAGAGCACGTATCGTCCACCAGAGGGCAGGATAGTCGCCGTCCACTGCTCGAGGGAAATATTGGCCGGCCAATTTTGGTTAACTTTGACCTGGGCGGTCAGACCAGCTGCGGGCACATCATAGCTCGCTCGGTCCACTCGTCAAACTAGGACGCGTCGTGTGTAGACCCGACTTGGAGGTCGTTCTAGCCAGACGATACAAATTGTAAGTACATGAACAGTTTTAAATTGCAGGGAGTTTATTCTTGTTTTATATAGTTTAATAATGCTCTTGATATAGATCGAAACTACCGTGAGCTACAATAGAGAAGAGTACTAATGCAGAAGGGTTATTAGTCACGGAGTAGGCAGTATGAATCCAATAGAGCGTTTATGCGTGAAGGTTAACATGGGGGTGGGTAGTATATTGCAACCCAATTTTAAATTCTTTACTTCAAATTGTCGCAGTATCAAGTTTGCCCCCAACTAGAGAGACATTAAGGCAGCATTGTCTCCG
Source organism: Timema monikensis (assembly GCA_902151445.1). Lineage (NCBI taxonomy): Eukaryota > Metazoa > Arthropoda > Insecta > Phasmatodea > Timematidae > Timema > Timema monikensis. The sequence continues at coordinate 18,852 of CABFVZ010005252.1, read as the reverse complement.
TTCAGCATATCAGGCAGGACAAGTAATTACTTTGTTTCGGGTATGAATCGGAAGATGAAGAAGAAGATGGTGTGATTTAGGGACCTTTAAGCTGTTAAGAAGAAGTTAATTTGCAGGAATATTCCTTATTATTAATTTTTTTTTAAACATTCAGGCTACTATCTTATTGTAATAGTAATGTAAACAAAATACTAAAAACCAAAGTCTAGTTTAATTTGACCAGTCGTTTCTCAAGAAGTGATTTATTGAAACAAATTTTCTTGATATCAATGGAAAAATAAAAAAGATATTTAACAAAGAAATTTGTGATAAAAGTGACATTTTCATAAACTTTTATATTGTGGAGAAACCTTAAGGTTTAGAGTTAAATATGTGATGAGAAATTAGTATCTTCTTGGCAAGAGCTTTAAAACAAAAAAATAAACTTAAATCGGAGTACTATTAGCTGAGAAACAATCGAATTAAGAACACTAAAATGGCGGCCATAAGGGGCCGCCATTTTGGTGTCCTCCATGGATTTTCAAGTGGCTCCCTATCTGAAAAAGTCTCTTTTCACATCATATATGACTACAGAAAGTGGCATATTCTAATCAAAAAGTGCATCTTTTTGGCTTTATTTGCTATTTACCAGACGTACTATTATACCCTTAATTTGAGGAATAGAATCAAAATTAAGAGTTGGCCTCGAGGTATGACTATATAGCATCTATGATTTAGGTAATATTCATTACAATTGTAACAAGGAGAATTATGTGAAATTAATAATATAAGGAGCACACTTAGGTTACATTTACTTATATTGATATATATTATATTGATAACTTCTTATAGTCAATTAAATCAAGACATAAATCAAGAATAAATAACATGCTAAATTATTTGTTTAGAGAAAGAACACATTATATCATGAATTATGAAGCCAATTAAAACAATTGTACCTTAAATAAGTACAACACCACTTCTAAAAGGTCATTGGTAAGATTCTTACAATAATAATATTCTAAAATTATTTAATCTGCAGATAATAACATAGATGATAAACATTTAAAAAAATTAATTAAATTTGACATAAAATATGTTAAGCCTATATGAAAAATAGGACTTAACAAGTAGAAGTCACTATACAAAAATAATAGGTAATTGATATGCAATTAAAATATGACTCATAAGTTGAATTATTTATATATTATAGTAAATTATTAGAAAAACAGATTTTCAAGGAAAGAGTATTCTATAATGATTACAATATTTTAAGCAAATTACATTTATAATAATGAATTATAGAAAGGTTGACAATATATTAATTGGGTGTACTGGATTGTTTTTGATGTATCTTACAAATTAACAGTATAAAATATCAACAAAAAACATTTTAAAAAACATATTAAAATGAAACGTATGACATATAAAGTTAAATCTTTAACAAAAATAAGTAATAACAATCTATTAGTATTGAACTTTTTTAGTCAAGTTAATTATTTATATAATTTTGACTTTGTTAAGTATTGGGATAATTGATCATCAAGGAGATTTAATTGAAAATAAACGGATATGTTTCATCCAGGTCATACTTTTACTCCTCCAGACTCTACCCTCCTAGGGTGGTAGTCAGTTAATGATAGACATCAGAGATCTCCTCCAGATCTCTATCCTCCTAGGGTGGTAGTCAGTTAATGACAGACATCAGAGGTCTCCTCCAGACTCTATCCTCCTAGGGTGGTAGTCAGTTAATTACAGACATCAGAAGTCTCCTCCAGACTCTATCCTCCTAGAGTGGTAGTCAGTTAATAACAGACATCAGAGGTCTCCTCCAGACTCTATCCTCCTATGGTGGTGGTCAGTTAATGACAGACATCAGAGGTCTCCTCCAGACTCTATCCTCCTAGGGTGGTTGTCAGTTAATGACATACATCAGAAGTCTCCTCCAGACTCTATCCTCCCCTAGGGTGGTAGTCAGTTAATAACAGACATCAGAAGTCTCCTTCAGACTCTATCCTCCTATGGTGGTGGTCAGTTAATGACAGACATCAGAAGTCTCCTCCAGACTCTATCCTCCTAGAGTGGTAGTCAGTTAATAACATACATCAGAAGTCTCCTTCAGACTCTATCCTCCTATGGTGGTGGTCAGTTAATGACAGACATCAGAGGTCTCCTCCAGACTCTATCTTCCTAGAGTGGTAGTCAGTTAATGACAGACATCAGAGGTCTCCTCCAGACTCTATCCTCCTAGGGTGGTAGTCAGTTAATGACAGACATCAGAAGTCTCCTTCAGACTCTATCCTCCTAGGGTGGTAGTCAGTTAATGACAGACATCAGAGGTCTCCTCCAGACTCTATCTTCCTAGGGTGGTAGTCAGTTAATGACAGACATCAGAAGTCTCCTCCAGACTCTATCCTCCTAGGGTGGTAGTCAGTTAATGACAGACATCAGAAGTCTCCTCCAGACTCTATCCTCCTAGGGTGGTAGTCAGTTAATGACAGACATCAGAAGTTTCCTCCAGACTCTATCCTCCTAGGGTGGTAGTCAGTTAATGACAGACATCAGAGGTCTCCTCCAGACTCTATCCTCCTATGGTGGTAGTCAGTTAATGACAGCCGTCACCTCACTCCTTGGAGGTGGCTCAAGACTCCTTGTCTACTTGGGGTGGTCCCATAACGTCAACGGTAACGAGACTGCTCCATATTGACCAGCAGTAATTAATTTGTTTCATTGCGCACGAGCGTGAGAAAGCTTGTAGAGAGACACGGGGACAAATCTACGGGCCACTGGGTGGTCTCACATATCTTTACGCCTCGGCTGACCTCGTCTACTACGAGTAGAGGCCTCAAGTACATAAATAGATACATTTATTTTAATTCAATATATTATAATTATTATGATTTATAACAAATTTACTTTTTGCTGTCATCATAAATCTGATCAAACAAAATTACAAAATGGGTACCTATATTTTAAAACAAATAAGGCAAAACTTAATCACTGTATAGGAAGATTCTAAAAATTAGAACTTATTTTTTGTATACTTTACTTTATTATCAATGTAGTTTTATTTTTTGATCGTATCCATCAAAAGTGGCATCTGAAAATCATATAACTGGACGTATGATGTATTTTACTATCAAATACGGTCCGTTAATTCGGGGCCATACTATACAGTGTGATCATTTATAATAAGTGTTATAATTATTTTTTTAGCACCGCGTCTTACTACCCGTTCGGGTTATACGCTTTAAGTACTAATTACGCTAATGGATTAGGAATTGGGAAGGTTGAATTAGAGGAAGTGAATCCGCATTTGCGTGGAGGGAGAGTGGAAAACCATTTAGGAAAACCACCCTCGGTTCACCCGACCGAGATTCGAACCTTGATCTCCCCGTCCTCAGCAGTCGAACTAAGCACGACTGGCGCGTTAGCCAACTTCGCCACCGAGGCGGGTTAAGTGTTATCGTTTGTAGTTAAATTTGAGGCTGTCATAAAATAAATGGTCTGGTGAAACTCTTTATCTCTCCTTTGTCTAAAAACTCGTAGATTACGTGAAACTAATTAATACACATTGCTGCAGAAACATTCAATCAAAGAGCATGAACGAAATAATATACACTGTTACAAAAAGATATAGAGGCAAATATAACATATTTGTTCACCAAAGAGCACTATCAATGTCACAAATCTCAATTTTAAAAAATATATTTCCCAATATAACAGAAATTATTAATTTTATAAAAAATAGATTTATAATAAATATTTTTTTAATGGCACTACAAGTAAAAACTTACTTTGCAATGATAAGTTATTTCTTATCGCAAAGAGTGATGGTGATATGATCAGATTTTGAAATTTCCGCTTATGTTAAGTACACTCAAAGTAATTATCAGGGGAAAATTAGAATTGCCATTTTGTTTATAATGTTAAACAATTCTTGGATAAGAAATTGATTCAAAATCATTTGACAAGATTTTGAGAACATATTTTTTTTTTTCATCCTTAAGTAAATTAACATTAATTTTAGGGTTGAATAGATAATTACTATAACCACTCTGAGAAAACTTATGAAAACCTTAAATACCAAGTTTCAACCTTGTCGGTTAATGGTTTCGGTTATAATCCTAGTAAGACAGACGGCATTTAAAAAATATACTTTTTTCGGGTTCAGGGAGTCATAAAACGTCAAAAGCTCGAGTTAAATTTTGTTTTAACAATCACATTAATTTTAATAAAAAAATTTTTTTAATGAATAGCAACCGCCCCCGTAATGGTGTGATTGGATTTCAACAAGAATTTAACCGGATAGGTGGGAATGCTCGTTTAGCCAGTGACGGTCTAGATTCAAATCTGAGTCGGATATATTGAAGGTGGTGTTTCTCAAATTGGTTTCCCACTCTCTCATTTCACGCGAATCGGGAAACAATTGTTCTAAAATTAACTCCTCATAATCCGGACGGGTCATGAGACGTGGCGAAAAAAAAAGCTGTATGGTAGATATGGTTACACCAATATCAATATTGGTTAATCTATTGTCTATTTTCTTTTTTTTAAAAGAGCGTTATTATGGCTTTTACTTTACATCCATTACGGTTTCCAGCCTATGGCCTGGGTCAGTTTTTTATTCAAGCCATATATTTTCCACTACCATTTGGCTAGACCTGTCTTAGCTTAATATGCCTTATAATCCAACTTAATACTAGGACAAGCACGACATCCAGTCACTGGCCGTTAATTTATCAATGTGAAAGGGTAAATCCATATTTTCATATATGATAAATTTTCGGCTATGCCGGGAATCGAACCCAGGACCCTTAGTTCAGTTGGTAGACACGCCATCAACTGAGCTAAGGTGTGGGACTAGACATGGAGTTGGTTTGTTTTACCTAGCGGTCTGGTACTCTCTCCACACGACACAACTGAGTTAAGGTGTGGGACTAGTTATAGAGACCCGTGACACTAGACATGGAGTTGGTTTGTTTTTACCTTGTGGTCTGGTAATCTCTCCACACGACACGACTGAGCTAAGGAGTGGGACTAGTTATAGAGACCCGTGACACTAGACATGTAGTTGGTTTGTTTTACCTTGTGGTCTGGTAATCTCTCCACACGACACAACTGAGTTAAGGTGTGGGACTAGTTATAGAGAGCCGTGACACTAGACATGGAGTTGGTTTGTTTTACCTAGCGGTCTGGTACTCTCTCCACACGACACAACTGAGCTAAGGTGTGGGACTAGTTATAGAGAGCCGTGACACTAGACATGGAGTTGGTTTGTTTTACCTAGCGGTCTAGTACTCTCTCCACACGACACAACTCACCCCTTTTGGCATGTGTATTAAGTTATCTTTGATAGGTAGTTATTTTATACGCGCTTTGACCACATCTTGAGGGGCTACTTAGTAGAATTATTCCCGGTAAGTTTGGGAGCACGGATAGCGTACATGATTATAATTATTATTAATGGTACGTTCAACGAAAGATTTATTAACGACATAATCTAATGAGTAACGGTAGGGAGGAGATATACCCATATTAGCTTGTCTATTACGAGACGGGCGTCTAAGACTATTTCAATTTTGGTACGTCTTTCTACTCATTCGGGTCATACAAATTTGATTGTAATGGTGTGGATGTTAGAATGTATCATACATGCACCTAAATTTGCGTGAAGGAAGAGTGTAAAATCATATGGGGGGTGGGGCTCAGTACAATCATCCGGGATTCGAATCCAAACCTTCCAATAATAGGCAAGCCTGCAGTCTGATTTTAATAAGAATCCTGGTATTTTATAATTGGAAACTCATGTTGTGACAATTCTGAAGGGTGGATGGGGGTGGGGGGATGCAATTGTATTACAATTTTAGTCTGGTTAATTAAAGCGGTAAAGAAAACTAATATAATAATCCATAAGGAAGTATTGGTGGAATTTTTTGATAACTTTTTAATTGATAAATCAAATAAGACATATTTTTAGTATGCCAAATTTTAGAGACTTTCAATCAATATTAGTTGAAAGTGGTCTCCCTATAAACATAAGAACGTTTTGACAATTGCAAAAATTATTTAAAAAATGTTAATACATCTATACGCCAAGCCATGGCATTTTTAAAAAGGTAAAACTTAGCAAAACGTATGACCACCAGAGATTATTGGAAAAATGGTTTTGGCACTAAAATTACATCAATTTCTTCCAAATGACAGTATTAGTTTCTATTGTTGATAAAGGAAAGTAAGCGTAGATATAAGAAAATCCACCAGGAAGGAAACTTAAGCACCGAAAAAATACATTTCCAGGTAAAATAGGACTATTGTAGCCCTCCTTAAATGTTTAAGATAGTCCAAAATAAATTATTGAAACTTTAACTTTGATTTAGAAAAGAAAGATAAATAAGCTAATCAGTAATCACTATAATTTGCGTGGACATCATCAAGCGCTTCAGTTAAGCATTTAATAAGAGCTGATACGGATCGATTTATTTTAGATCTTAGCAATTTTTGTTTATAAATTTATTGTATTTATATTCCCAGTGAGAACTGTTAAAACATCACGATGATTTCTAAAAAAATACATTAGAAGCATCTAATTACCAGTACGTTTGTTTACTGAAATATTCTTGAAACTAATTAGTTCTAAGCTGAAGTGTCTCCATCCATCCATCCGACCATCAATGGAGAGTGGACGTTGTCATGTACACTTTACTATTAAATATATTATGGCAAGAAATAAATCTCGCCCTGGCCACCAGAGGGGACGTCAGTTCAATTATCGAATCGAGAAATAACGATCCTCAGAGCTATTTAACAGCTTAGTTTATGGGGTAGGAATGCCTAGAACGTCTTCAATAGCTCTCTGTGCCGAGACTTTGAAAGAACCAGGCCTGGCCACCACGTCGCTAAGGGCAGGTCACTGTGTACAGGAGACTAGCTGGTCAGTTGTCTCTAGACATTGCTCGGGATGAGTTTGCCTCAGTTGTTTGGCCAGTGAGCGTGTTTTACCAAAATACAATATTTGTTCACTGAATCTTGAATCAAAGGAAAGTACAGGGATCCTTGTGTATTAAAAAACATTTCTTCCTATTATCAAAAATATTAATAAAACATCGCAAACGAACCTTGTAAGAGTAAGTATGTAACATAGGATAGAGCCATAATCTCTTCTTCCTTCTGTTTCTTAGTTTTCTCCAACAAATTCCAAAATTCTGCTACATGCTCCACGTTCAGTTAAAAAAACTTCGCATGAGCCCAAGATCGAGCTAAGCCGACCGAGTGGCCACCGCCATTTGCGGATAGAGGATGTCATGTGGTCATCACAACGAACTCGCCGGCCGTTAATCGCTACCGACCCCGTTCTAGGCCCACTGCCTCACAGAAAAAATCTGGAAGCGTTGGGGATCGAACCCGGGACCTCTTTATCTGTGGCCATTTTATGAGCGAGAAAATTAAAACTGGGTGATGTTGTCTGGTCGCTAAACATGGTCGTGGAGCAAGCCACGGTGTCTTTTTGACGTGTCACGTGGCCAGGTCGTCTCGTGCACGGGGCCCTAAGTGTTTCGTGAGCGGTAAATGTTCAACTCCTTGAAAATCGAATACGGCACCTTACACTAAGTTTATATTCCAACGAGCTTTCGCCGTCCACGTTGATATTCAACTGAGTTGCATCATACGACCGGCAGAAGGAGAACACAATCCCGGCAAAAAACAATGCATTTCAGGTCCATGTACTATCGCGTGAGACCAGAGGGTTGGCAACCCTGGTGAGGCGTGGATTGTATCAGATCAGTAGCTTGGTCTTCAGCAAATGCACTGTGTGCTTATATTTTGTTTCAGTTTCATTCCTAGTTCATATTCTTTTTCCTACATTATTCGTTTCTCATAACATTAATAAGGCCTGGTGTGCTGGGGTCCGGGCTTCAATCCTCGGTCCCTGCACAGATTTATCTGATTGCCAAACCCATCCTTCACCTCTGACAAGACATCTTGTGAATGTGGGGAGTGCCAGGCATCCACCGTGGTTCGGATTCCACGTTTAAACTGTAGGTCCTCCATTTCATCTCACAATCATCCTACCATTACACATTAGCGTAAGTGCGTATAACCCGAACGGGTAGTAAGACGCAGTAATAATAATAATAGTGTCTAGTGTCTCACACTCGTACTCCGTCTTGTAACATTACTAACATTACTAAGAAATGAGTGCTCCTAAAAATAGCAATACGTATTATTTTCCCGCGGAGTGGGAGAGTGATTACGTCTTGCTTATGATAACAGACAAGTGTTGTGCTTAGTTTGTAATACCGTCGTAGCAATGCCTAAAAGATGTAGTTTGGAACGGCACCTCAGCACCCTTAGAAAACTCAAGCTGAAAGAATCCAGAATATCGGCACAACAATCTTTGTTCGTTAAGCTAGCTTTACAATCTGAACCAGTAACCATTGCATCGTTCAAAGTAAGTCCCCTTCTTGCAAAGAATTGTAAACCGTTTAGGGGTTGTGGTTAATTATAAGGACACGATTTTGGGAATAGAAGATGTACTTTTGGAAATTTTCAGTAACAAGAATTAGATTAAGACTGCTTTTCAAGCAGAGCTGTGAAGTCGGAGTTGGAGTCAAGAGTCGGTAGAAAGGTAGCGATTCCGACTTAAAAACAATTATATTAGTGTCAAACTCGATTCTTACTGGTCTGGGCATAATCAAGGATCGATCTTAATATCATGATCCTTAGCTATCAAAACTTTGATGGCATACAAACAAAAAGAGAACATTCAGAATTGGGTAATTTTCAATTGCGATTATTATTATTATTTTTTTTAGCTTACTATATGTATAGATTAATGCATATTTACTCTCATAGGAATTTAGGAAAATTACTTATCCATAAATTGTAATTAAATAAGTATATTTTAAGTTCAATTAAACTAAGAACTAATCTGATGATCCACGTGTTGGTGATGAGATGTCTTGTACTACCACGTTAGTACTTAGCATTTTAATGTTTATTAATTTATTATAATTTTACTGTAAAAATGATTTTAATATAGTACATTTTTTATTGCGAATTAATATATAAATGTTTCGACCGGAGCAACAAAGTCTAAACATTTATTTTAATTTTCTACACATGGTGATATCATCTCTTTTTTTTAATGTTTGTCATGGGCATACTGTCCGTAGTAATAATAATTATTAATATTAATATAAATTTGCCAATAATAAAGCAGTCTGAATCGGAATCAGAGTAGGACACTAGAAAAAGTATAGCAGTCGGAGTAGGAGGTTTAGCCCAACGAATCCGCAACCCTGTTTTCAAGTCCTACAGTTATTCCGAAATACTAATGCGGCGAGTTTAAAAATGGATGAATACATGGGTGAACAATTGCAAGCAGGTATATGTAACTATAATGCCTTCTCTCTCCTGCTTAATGAATCCACAGATGTCAGTGACACAGCTTGTCATTGTTTTTATTCGCATGGTTTTTTGTGATTTTATCACAAACGAAGAAATTCTTGGTAGGATTCCTTTGATAGAGAGAACTACTTGTCTGAACTTAATCAACGCCTTTAAACATTTCGTTAATAATCTTAGATGGAATAATTTTAAACTAGTATTAATTACAAAGAGTGGAGTAAAAGCAATGCCAAGTCATGTTAAATGTATCATTGCGATACTCCAGAAAGATGATGACTTTTCTGATGTCTTAAAGTTTTTATTGTAACATCCACTAGTACGTACTGAGGTACTGGCCAGCAAGCGTTTAGAGCTTTAAATAACAGTGCAATGTACAGAACCTTCGAAATTGCTAATTCAATTCGAGGACAATCTCTCCAGAGGCGCCTCTTGAAAATTTTTTTATTTAATATTACATACAGATATAAGGTGGCTCAGTCGAATTACATTTCTCTAAGGATTCCGCGATTTATTGAGTGAGATTAAAACCTATTTTGGAATAAAGTAGACGAGTATCGAGAGTTAGGGGACGAGGACGAAGTCTGGCAGTCTGACTTGACATTTCTGACAGATTTAAATGGAAAACTAAGTTATGTGAATCTAGAACTCCAAGGAAAAAATAAGAAGGTTGGTGACATGATCGGCTTGATTTATTCTTAATTTAAACCAGTTCCAACTGATAACCACTGACTGCCCTATAACAAAACACTTTAGACCACATTCCAAACATGCAAGATCACAAGCAAAACTGCCCAGGTTTTGAGTTGAAAATCGATAAATATGATGTTGAAATTGGTAAAGTTCTACAGAAATTTCAATCCAAATTAAATGTCTTCAAACGAAAACTAAGATATTTCAACATCTTTATTTCTCATTTAGACCAGACTTAGACACAAAGAACATCACATGAAAAATCAGTGTGATCTTCTTTATGTGTAAAGCTTCTCTTGAAATGATATAATAGCTCTAGGGTGTATCTGTTCTTAAGGGCTCAGTTATCAGAAGAATGTTGGAGATATATTTCCCGAGAGAAGTATACCAACATAAGAAAATGCAGTGACATGCTTTACACCTGTTTTGGTTCAACGTATGTGTGTGAATCGGCACTTTCACACTTGCAACTAACGAATACAAAACATAGCTCCAGTTTAAGAGATCTGCATTTGAAAGGTTCGTTGAGACTGATCCTGTCACAGTATATACCTGATTTTGGAAGCCTGGTGGATCACATGAAACAACAATCTTCTCATTAGTGAGAAGCCTGTTTTTAAATGTATTTACTGTCCTAAAATGCCAATATGTTTGTTCAATGTAACAGTATTTTTGTATTTGATCTTTACAGGAAGAAGTTTTTTTTTATACTTATGGTATTGTGGTTGATCCTAACAAAAAAAAAAGTTGGCCAGGTCTTCAATATAACATGTACGTTTCAAGGAAGACCTCTATATGCTTGAACAGTCACTCTACGGCAAACTGTTTAATTCCCCTAATACTCTTATTTGGGGGCTAAGGAACTAGGTGAGACACAGTGTAATGACATGATTTTATCAAGCCCTTACATTTACATATATATCAAAATTAAATAATGATAATATTCTTTTAGCTATAAAGTCGCAATATATTATTTCAAGGTAATTAATCACGCTTCTTTGGAAGTAAACAACAAGTGTGGAAGGAGCTAGTGGTGTAATGCAATACATAGACCTACGTAGTAAAACATTCGAGAAGATAGAAATTCTCTTATGTACATATTAGTGATCGAAAGCTCACTCTCAGCCAATATCTTGTAGGGGTGATACGTATGATTCATGTCGGACACTTTTGAATTCTTTTAATTCTATCAATTAGATTCTTGACTGAGATCTAGTGACGGTAGGTAACATGTTTACACCACATCGGGCATGTACATGAACTGTTTTAATTAAACGACCACGTGTAATATCGGGCCAAATAATCACTTTGTTCAGAGCAGTGATAACATCAAACAAATAATTGATATTACACGATTGATTTCAATTTTAATCTAATAATAAATCACACCCACATAATCTTTACAAGTTGTCACTCCAAAAGTGGTGGCATGTTTCAATAATTAACTAACTAACTAACATTACAAGAGGAGTATCCTAGTAAGTTACAAAGCCTTGCTAGAATAAGAGAGATGTTTATCTTCTCAGGTATATTTTACGACGCGACAGCCCGTTAGTAAGGTATGGTGTGACCTGTAGTGCCGGCCCAAATGATTAAATTTGTTCTCGTGCTTTCATTCTGGAAGCAACAGGATATACATCGGTAGGAATGAGGGGAGTTATTTAAAGGAGGTGCACCCGTATTGGTGTAGAAGGGGCAGGAAACGACCCCCTAGATTAATCACAAGTGGAACGTCACCCCCTCCCACTCCCCAACCCTTACTAGGAAGACGGTTCAAGATTCGAACCTCTATCTATCAGTAATAAGCAACATCATTTCGATAATCATACAGATGTTTATGGTGGGATTGAAGGAAACGCGAGTCAAGGTCCGTATTTTTAAAGTTGTTTATAGCAACAAAATAGAGTAGTTTTGTCAAAATAAATAATATTGCTTCAGTAGATACCATTAGATTAATTGTATAGAAAAAATAATTTCAATAGTCGCTGAATATTTGTCATGGGCATAGTGACATTTGAACAGAAACTTTTTTTGAATGTATTGAAAAAGCACTGCTAGAATTCCATTACAAACATTCAACAATTGTTGAGATTACTATACCTATGTAGAACGTAAAACTAAAAGTTTCTACTGATACAATATTTTATTTATTATAGCCTAAACTGCACATATACTTACATTAAATAGCTTTCCCTTTCACCCCACAAAGGGATTAATTTCTTGAAAAATCCTTCAGTTTGATTTCACCAACTCTGAGGGTACAACAGACGGATACCAGTTGAGAGCGTACCATAAGCAAGATATCCTAGAAATGCATGAGCCAACATGATAATAGGACCAATTCATATCGCAAGGTAAGGTATGGTAGATAAGAAGTACATGACCCCAGATATAGAAATAGGAGACCACCCAGTCCAAAACGTGAGTGGAGGGGAGGACTACTGTAAAACTATATATGACCTTTGGATAGGAAGCCACGGGAAATAACCTCGACTAATTAATTAACAGTCCTGTTGTTCAAACAAAATTATTGCAGATGAAGAAACGTCGACAGGCACAGTACACTCCTCGCCGTGAAAACTTGCCCAACTTATCATTATCGGGGTCCCCCTTTTATTAGAGAATCGACATTTATATTGTTATTTTTAGTATTTGTGTCGTTCTCAGCAGAGTTTTAATAAATCCGGTGCGATAGAGTGGGGGGCAATTTGTTTTCTAGAAATATATGACGAAGCAGATATTGTGGTCCTGTGAGTGTACACAGAGCTGTAAAACTAGAGCCCTCCACAGGGGAGAGGTGAGGTGAGGTGAATGCAGGCGCCATGAGTAATGGCAATAATTAAAATAAAATTAACTCGCCGTCTAACCTGAGAGGCGCTCGTAAATCTGGTCAGGAAGAGTGGGAGGACAGAACCGCGTTTATTTATTTTATTTTTTTATCAATAGGATCCAGCTCTACAATTTCACTCAAAACGATACCGGGGTACCACGGTGGTGAAAACCTTGCGACTTTCAGGTGCCGCGTGAACATTTGTGAAAATCAAAAGACAACCTAGTTTTATTATGTCCACTATACTAATTACCAGTTCCTCTATCAAGCCAAAAAAATTCTCAAAGCCCAGAAGACCTAGAAAGATGAAATTTGTCAGGCAGGTACCCCATAATCCATAGGGTGCAGGCATACTTGTTGACAGAAAATTACTATGGGGGCCATCAATATGTGAGGGTTTCTAAAAAAAAAAAAACGTTAAAACATTTCAAAGCTCAGAAGACCTAAGAAGCTGATTTTTTTTTAGACAAATAGTCCCTAACCAAGAGTGCAGGAATACTTGGTGACCGAAAATCCATATGGAGGCCCCAAAAAATGGGGGGGAGGGGAGGAATCCACAAAATGTTGTTTGTAATAGAATCTTCAATTGAGGAACAGTTTCACACTCTCATTATAATAAATATTTTGATCTACTCTAGAGTCTTCAATTAAAGTGCGCCTCCCAGATTTTGATCCCCGGTCTCAATCTTTGTCCAACAAATTGCCACAACCAGAAATGAAGCCGTTGATTTTTAAACAATATTATGCTAGTTATTAATTAATTATTACTTGTAAGTTGTTACCCTCACCACTGGTAGCTCAGTCTAGAGGACCACTCCAGTCTGGTCTGATTTATCAATCGGGGTTAGAATATCGACTGGGTCGAGTGATGTGATTTTACTTATTGTATAATACCATTTCTTCACAAAAATGTGGGTACACTTCCTCTAGATTTTACCTTCCTCATTCGCACCTATTGTGTAAATAAATATACAGATAGCCCGAATGGGTAGCAAGATACGGAGAAGGCCAAAACTAATTCAGGTGCACGCACATAAAGTTAACACCTTAGATCAGACATGTCATTTTTGCGGACCGTGAACCACATGAGGCCCGATCAATGATTATGTACGGCCAGTGGGCCTAATGATAACCACAAAACAATGCGACCAAATATCGATTTTTATAAATATATTATTTGGGAATGGTATTCCTTGTCATATTTGATTTCATCAAATTTGTAATATTTCAGAGATGTGCAATTTATTAAATAATGCATGATCAACACTACAAACATTTTTGGCTAAAAATAGTCAGTTTTCTTATTTAATTGGATTTTAGTTATAAAAAGGTACTACAGACTTGTGCAAATTATTAGCAATTTTCATGTTTTTGGTGTTTGTTGTGATAAAATTCGAATTTGGTGTTAGTTAGCAATACTTAATTAAGCTGGAATTTGTATTTTGGGTACGTCATATCTTATACATATTTCTGCTCCATTTTCGGTCAAGTTTGGCCCTACATTTTATTTTGTATTTGTGTCGGTTTGCAATGGTACTGTTCTTTACATTTTTCGCTTGTGTGTATTTGGAAGTAAAATTCCTCCCTGCTCTTTCCCCTCGCCTTTGTTTATTGACTTCTTTGTTTTGTGCTTAGCGGTAGTTCTGGAAATTCATCCCATGGCTGAAGTAACAATGGGTATGGCAGGTAGTGTGGGGGTGAGAACAAGAAGTTGTCTGGAGTTCTGTCTTTTCGCAGTTGTAAGGAGACCTCAGTGTAATAAAAATGGGCAAAGCTAAATATGTCACACCGCTAGGGAGAGCATAAATTGCCTATCGAAATCTGGAGGTAAAATAGCTCAAATTAGTCATATTGTAGGTGTAAGTACTAGTTATGATACGTGATTCTTAAGGCCGCATTACACGTAGCAGGTTGCAGCGCTGCTTTCTGACGTCGTTTTGCAGCGCTGCAAGATGATCGTGTAATATAGCTAAGTGATCGGTGCGCGTATCAGTAAGCTGGCAGCGCAAATATCAAACAAGTTTGATATTTTCTGATCGGATGATTGCGTTATGCACCGTGTAATCGCTTTCTGCGCTTCCAACTTGTCCAATGTTGTACTGTGCATGCGTGCGCCTGGTCGAGATAAGGTAGTACCAGACCAGCGGATATATTTTCTCAACATTTTCGTTCATGTAGACCACGTTCACTGTGTTTATATTAGACTATAGACAAAAGATACTTATAAGTGTCTTCATTCATACGTTTAAGTAGTTTCGGAATTCATCAGCATCTAATTCAGGTAAAATCGTGACAGTGTGTGACATATTGTTCCGTTTTAACACTAAATTTCGACTCCACACACGTTTGTTTATGCGTTTTACAACACTACGAGATTTTCAAACTTTGGTAGTACTCGTACAATATAAGCAGCTCTTCGTCTTCTTGTTGTTGACGAGACATATTGGCACAAATTGAACCAGCAAAACCAAGTGCGGACGATAAAATAACTCTCTCTCCACTGAGTGAAAAGATGGTCATTCGCCAGAATGCAGCTTGTGTGTAATAGGTAGCCCAGATTCGTCAGCTCGCAGCGCTGCAGAACGATATCAGAAAGCAGCGCTGCAACCTGCTACGTGTAATGCGGCCTTTACAGAAGATGACGGATAATAAACGTACCACACCACATCGAGTGGGCAGGTGCAGTAGAAAACGCGTGATATCACCCATTTTAATGATAATTTTGTTTTTAGAACAGCGTACAAAACTAAGCATGATATCAACTCAGCTTCAGGCGGTTGCTCGGGAACATGGACGAGAGGTATCTGCTAGAACTATACACTGTGGGCTTTCCGAAGGTGGATTAAAAGCAAGAAGACCTCGAAAAAAAGCGAAAGCTGACATAAAAAAATCGTGATTGGGCCATGTCACACAAGGACTGGGTATCTGAAGACTGGGGATAGGTAAAAGTACCAAAAGAGTATTAAAAATAAAATTATCATTATTATAACACAAGTTGTGAAGTAATTTTCATTTTGCATTTTCATTAATTTTCTTATTGTCAAGCGAATAACGAAAATACTTGTTTCAGGTATTGTTCAGTGACGATACGTATCTCTGCTGTTGAAGAAAAACCCCAGTACGTAAGAAGAGGGCTTGGAGAGGCTTTCAGGAAGGAGTGTGTAGTGCAAAGTGTAAAACACCGCACTAAAGTTATGATTTGGACTGGTAAACTTCATATAGTTCAGGGAAACATGAATGCTGGACAATGCAGGGAGATGGTATAAACGTGTGTTGTACTTATGATGAGTGAATGGTTCCCAACAGGTAATGGAATTTTCATGCAAGATGGTGCCATGCCACAAGGCAAAACGTGTTACAAGCAAACTGCAAGAACAGAACATATTTGTGTTGGAATGGCCCGGCAACAGCCCAGATATGAACCCTATCGAGTCTGTGGGAAGTGTTTTTAAGAAAAAAGTGAAACAGAAGTACCCGGCCACCAAGGAAAGTCTAGTAAAGCACATTATATCTATGTGGGAAAATGATGAAGAAATTGTACAAATGTGCAAGACAGCAATAGAGTGCAAGCCACGTCGAATTGAAGCTTTAATAAGGGCTAAAGGGTGCCATACTTAGTACTATAAGGATTATAGAGACTGTAAGTAAAGTAAAAGTGTATGTAGGTATAGTTTAGTAAAAGTTTAGTATCGGATAAATTAATTCTTTCATTAAAATTATAAAATTGCTAATAATTTGCACACGTCTGTCTGTATATTGGAGTTTTTTTTACTTAAAATGGAGACCAAATTAATTACTTTTTTTTAAATTAGGCCACTCCGTCTTTTAAGTTTTCAAGTGAACAAACGCGTTTGACACACCTTGCCTAAATGAATAAACAAAACGATTTTTGTTGCACCTAATCTTAATACTCATTTTGGCTATTCAAATTTAACTACACTAGAATTAGGAAATGCGCTCGCTTGTGAGGTGAAGGCGGCTTGAGAAGTTCACTAGGGGGAGGGGGTAATTCTGCGTACATCCACCCGGTATTCGAACTCCAACCTTTCCATCATCTGCAAACCAGACTATATGAGCTTGAAGTTTGGTCCACGTGCGGGTAATAAGGAAGCTACTCTACAATCATGACGGGTTTCATCTTGGGAAAGGTTCTTCGTATGGTGACACAAGTATAGCGAGTAAGTACCGAGAAGAGAGACGGACCCTGCTCCTCAAAGGTGACGCCGCTCTCAAGTCCCCGACTAAGTTAACAAGTCAACCGCAGACCACATGTTGTAAGTAGAGAATATTATATTGTCATGTTTTCTCTCAAGACACTGTCCCAAAAGTGTGTTCCCCAAAAGCAATCTTGCTGAAGACTGCCCGCAGAGCGCGCGCAGGTCGACATTCTTATGGAGATCAAAAACAAACAACCCCCCTACCCTTTACCACAAATGGTTGGGTCTGTTCTTTTCCATATTTACATTTCTGACACAGTCGGGTGCCCGACAAAAATACTCACAAATGAAAACTAATATATATTTTTTAAAGAAATATTTTATATTTGTTCTCTGGCGAACTTCTTTTTTCGGAGTTTTCGAAGTGCCTTTTCAAATGTTCTCAACTTTGGGTTATAAGGTCACCGATTGACCGAAAAAATAAATCCAATTGACCGCGTGTCAATAGGTCACGTTAAAAAAAAATTCGCCTGCTACATAATTTATAACAGCACACGGCGCTTGGTTGTGTGTTTGCCTAAGAGTTTAATGGGTTGGTTGTCAAGTCTTTTAGTTTACGATGATGCGTCGGCAAAGGTTAGCCTTTCCACGAGTCCTTACCTCCAGGGAGCTACACACTGGACCATAATGTTGGAAAATATGGATGCGTGAGGTAATGTAGTACAGTCCAATTTTAATAGGTAGAGCCTTTTATAAATTATAGTTTTTTTTTTTGCTGTGAACATTGAAGAGTAGTCCGTCTCTGTTATGCTATATTTATATTTGTTAGTTTTGTTTTTAATCTAGAGAGGAATACAAAAATAGTCAATTGTTAAACATAATTTAATATTTCAGTGTTTCCTTAACAATTTTTCAGAATTAACAAGTGAGTGACATGTGCTGCGGGATAAAAACCTATTATCAAAATGTTATGCTCATCACACAACATCTTTAGATATTTCAAGTTCGAATTGTATTTTTGTGGCGTTAGGACCCGTATGGAGCTGCCCCCGAGCCTTGCCTAAAACAAGCGCACGTATATTTTATTCGGTTGCAATAGGGGAGATTTGGGTCATAGCTAATGGCCTCTTTTACTTGCACACTGAATCTTGTTCGCCACCTACTTGTGATTTTTTCCTACTGGAAGCTTTAAAGAGAGTTAGCTTATGTTTCAAGGACAGCTACTGTAGCTCATAGTGTTTAAAGGACTGAGGATCGTATGCAAGAAAGAGGAGATGGAGCGGAGCAGAAGGTGTGTTGATAGCAAATCAAATCACCTTTCTGTTTCCCTCAGCCTCATTCTAGCACAAGGGTCTGAGTGTCGTGTATGTTTTCAAGTTAAGTTACTTTGTAGCTCGTCATGTGGTACGGAAAGTGAACGCTAATCATCCATAAAACAAATAACTGACAGGATGCATATCATGTTGTTTGGAAGATCTCGGGTGCCGTTAGCAGTAACAGGGTTTAGCAAGATTGTCTTGCGTAGGTGTAGTGAAAACTGTTCGGTTTCAGTCATCATTCCTCCAGTAACATATTTACTTCAAGCTGCCGTTGTTATACGTCAGCTTTAGACCTGTACTTGATGCATGGGTAAGTTTTCAAGAAGGGAAATAGCGAAGAAGTACTTATTTATTTTGTTTAGGAAAGTTATGCCCGAGGCTGTAACGTTCTGGATTTACGTTACCGCGATGGGCGCCTATTGAAGAATTAATACACTTTTCATTTTGACATGTTTTTTATTGCTGA
>CABFVZ010005251.1:0-34298 GCA_902151445.1 Timema monikensis | reverse complement strand
ATTGTGCTATGCTCGGGTCCGTTTGTCTGAGGATCTTAATTAGAAGTAATAATCAAGCCGTGGATGGAAAGATACTTGTATAATTTATATATAGAATATACAACACACAAGAGGCTTCCTTCGACTCGTGAGCGTGCGCATTGTTCAACGACTCCCAATCTTGACTAGCCATTCGTAGAGAGAGGTGTTGACTCTTTCAAGTCAGGCCAGTTAATCATGACCTCTCACGTCGTGTCAGCCCACTCTGAGCCGACCCCGACTCAAGCGCTCCAGTTTGCAGAGCCTGCCACCCAATGCGCACGCCACAGAACCAACATTCACAGTCTTTACTGGCCACAGTTAGATCTCCAATGAAAAACACTTTAGCGTAGCATTATTTGCACGTGGATTCATACACGTGCTTGTTCTTTGTGTTGAACGGCACACGATACTCACGGCAAAAGAATGACCACTCAAATGCGGTTGTCAAGGATGTTATTACATCAAAATTGTTTTGCTTATCGTTGTAAAAATACAAATCACCGTAGCCCTTAAAGGAATGTTTAAGAGGGGTAGGACCTTCATATAGCACTTGCCTTCCCTGACGTTCCCTGAACATGGTGATTTTGTATTCGGAGAGATATGTTTGAAATTGTTTCAGTTCAGTAAGCCCACCACCTTTCAAAAGATCCACACGGGCATCACGGCATAGTTCCTCTCCTTTGAGTTTTTGAATAGGACGACAAATCTCGATCTGTTTAAAGGTGTCTACGTCTATGCATCCTGGATCTCTTTTATTATCACATATAGGTTTGGCGACAATCAACCCACAGGAAAGGTAAATTGTGTCACCATTTTGGATCATAATGATTCCTTTGCTATTAGGGCTATATGTCTTAGCACTAGAGAGTTAATCACATTTTGACTACCCCTGTCGGACGGCTCTTTAAATTAGTGTAACTTGACATACAAAGGGGACGAAGGGAGGAACGAAGCATTGCTTTCTAACACTCGTTCTACATTAGAGAGCACAGCCTGCACGTCAATCTGATCTGCTTTTCTAAATGACACAAATACAGGTCTTGATGCGGAGTCTGTGTTGTTTAATAGCAGACCTACGCGATCCTCCACGCTATCTCCGTGATCCTAGAGACGCCCTAGCAAAGCATTGATTTGCTCCTAGAGCCAGGTTTGAGCGTCATGATTGCTCTTTGGCGTCCCTAATTGTATGATCAATTCACGCTTGACATAAAAAAAAAATGCTTTAATTGTTTAATTCTCTTCTCAACAATTCAAAGAGAGATGACTTGGAACAAAACTCCGACAAGCTGATTTACCGGACTACTAATTTCCGACCGTGGGGTCGATGATGGTCCCTCCACAGTCATGGGTTGAGAGAGTACCATGGATCCCGTCTTGAACCCTAGGACAGGCACAAAATACATTCTAGGGCAGTTAATTTATCATTATGAAAGGTTAAACCTACATTTCACCAATGATAGATTTTCATCCTTGCCGGGAATCGAACACGGGACCCTTGGCAAACAAACATATTATCATGCGCAATGCGCATCTAATTTTTAATGACTGGCTAAAGCAACAATATAATGTCTCCAGTTAATTATTATATCGATATATTTGAATACCTGTAAGAAATATCTGTATACTTAAAACACATTGAAACAAAAGCGAATGAAACACTAGCTCTACATTATTCTCGTTTTAAAATCTTATACCATATAATTGAGCAACAGGTATCTTTTTTTTTTTGCTCTAAATTGACGGTTTCTAGATGCCAAATCCATCTGTTGGCTCGAAACTTTAACTATGATCTCGATAGGTAAACAGGTTTACCACCACCCCGCTAATGATTCAAGAACTCTAACTTTAAATAAGACGTTAGGGAAAACATGTCTTAAACCATGTAACAAAAATTGGCAAAAATAGATATTGATGTTAGAAAGTAATTTTATATTTATAGGGATAATTTTTAATGTTCAGAATTAAGTTTTCTATTGGTAGAAATAATTTTGTTTTAGAATTAAATGAAACAATTTTTTTCATTGAATAGAATAATTTAATTTAGATCCGTTACTATTTTCCAGTCTAAAGCTCTGGTCATTATTTATTCATATAATGCGTATAAATTAAGATTAGGACCTCCACAAAATCCGGTCCACTGGCTGTTCATTTATTACACCTTCATTGTTAGCCATGTCAAGAATCGAACCCGGGAACATTAGTTTAGTATACAGACATGTTATCTAATGAGATAAGGTGGTGGCTTAATATCTTATAAAAATTTTATCCAGCACATTGAAAACGTGAATTTAATAAGAGACAATTATCATTTTCTCTCTCTTTTTTTAATTTGAATGTTTGTAATGACTAGAATAAAAAATTATAGTAACTTTCTATTCTATGAATATTAGAGCTAATATTCTTTTTGTTTGGACTTGAAACGGTCAGCTGACAAAAGGTTTTGGTATACTAGCGAAACAACGGTGGTTTGGGGAAGAGAGGACGCAAATAAATCTTGTGTATTAATCTGTCTATTTCTAAGCTAGTGGCTATAGTATTGTTACTTGTAAATGGTACTTTTATACAAATTTAAAATATGTTCTTTAAGAGATAGTTTTAGTAAGTAAATAGTGGCAAACTTACATACTAGGCGATCTATCGCATCCAATTCACTCCAAACATTGGGCATACCATTGATAGTCTTTCCAGGGCCTGCAGTAGGGTCCGGTGGGGGGAAGCTTTCTGCTGGAGCAGAACACCGACCACTTCTAGGAGCTGGTCCGGTGCAGGGCCCACCTTCGCCTTGCTGCTTTCAAGGGGCGGCGCCCACACAAAATCTGAAAATCCATGGTGGGCACTACGTCGTGTAGCCATCCCTAATCGCTGAGTGGCTGTGTTTATACCTCCGAGTCCACCCTCAGGCTATCGTCCAACCCGTAATGATCCCAGTAATCTTAGATTAAATAAATGCGTATTAATTACTTTCACAGGAAAAAACACTGCCAATTCTCGAAAATCTATAGCAGGACGCTAATTACTCACGTACCAGTTTTTATCCGCCAGGCAAATTCCGTCCTCACTAAAAAACAACAAAAGTTCCGGCCTATCGGTTGCTGCTGGTTGAATTATGGCTGCAGGCGCCAGGGGTGCATATTATTGAAATTCTATCAAAAGAGCAAATACCACTGTACACCAAAGACGTAATAAGCAAAATAGTTACCATTAAAATATATAAAACGATTTAAACATACCTGAATTCATCCAATTTTCCATTGCGTCGAAACGTATTTTGATGTTTATTCAGTGAAATTATTAATTATAATGACCGAATATAATAATTTCAAGGTCTATTTATAGTTGCTTCAACGGGGTGTGCCGCCTGTAATGGTGTGGGCTTCTTATTGGTCAATAATATTGTTTCCTCATTGATGATTTCCCGATTCATGTAAAGCTGCATGGATTTACTGTTACTCGTCAATTGTGCTCACGCGTCCGGTGAACGTGGACGTGTTACCCCACTTTTGGCTATTTGGCCCAATATGCCGCGAAGGACTGCTATCCACCCTCTGCGGTCGTGTTTATTTTTTTCCAACCACGCAAATGTGGGTACACATCTCACCTTGTGACGTAAGGATTTAGGGGGCTCAAATCCCTACTAAGGTTGATAGATCGACAAACGCTAATTACTTTTATAAATACAATAATGCTTTACCATTTCAAATCCGATCAAATGCTGGCACACATCTCTCCTGGTCACACACTACCGTAAAATAAATGTCAAGCTTTTCCAGTGACTGATGTATGGGGCTTCAAATCCCGGAAGTATGACCGTTCTAACATACATTAGAGACAGTTCGCAATGGCCTGGATTCCCCCGTTCCCCCTCCCCACATCATGACATTTAATTATACACAAAATGGTATTATTTGTTTTTTACTTATTTGTCTAATACATATTATTTCTAAGTTAGATATCATTTTGTTTGTAATTGTATCATTCAACAATCTTGACCAAAAAAAATATGAATTTTATTTGCATAGTGACAACTAAGCCATAAGCCCTATAGACTCTGCCTTAAAATATGAGTGAAGAATGACCCTGGGCACTGGACGATTCCTGGATAGCTAGATGGTTAGAGCATTGGCGTACTAAGCAAAAGGTCCCGGGTTCGATTGCCGTGCCAATTTTCAGAATATATCTAGATGGAGTAATCCTCACTAAAAGTATAAATAATAGCTTTGGATATTTAAAACTACATATATGTTTTAATTTATATCTTGGTAGGAAGATTTCCACTATACATCTTTTCAATTTCAACCCAGCGCAAATGGTGGTACATCCCTGTCAAATGATTAACAATCACTAATTTTATTATTCTATCTCTTTAGACCGAAATTTTAATTTAATTCACTCGGGAAAAGATATCAAGGTTCGAATCCATGTTACCGTACATGGCAAAAGCTGAAACACAACAAGATGCATAACTAGGGTTTGTTTGCGAAAAATCAGCCCCTGAATGAGTGTTAGAAATTACATATAAGTTACGGCCTTCAAAGGTCGTTCCAGTGACACTATTAAGTTAAGGGGTGGGGCGGGTTAATGGCTCTTCAATAGGGGCATTACTATCCACTTTCAACATTTATAACAAGTTTAGAGGTAACGACTCTCGCTAAGTGTTCAATGGTTTCCTCCATGTCGATTGCGATATCAAAGTTTCCCTTCCCAATGTGTCCTACCTCGAGGGATTTGACCCACTGAGCTCTCGAAGCGGGGTGGGTGGAGGGAGGGGGAAGTGAAAAGTGTCTTACGGCAGCGAGCCATTGCCGGATGCTCAGTGCCCACACTCTACGCTAAACGGCCGTCGGGAGAGGTTCGTGCTGCACATTCCCGCCCTCAGTAGTGATGCTAATATTTTATGGGACGTCGCGGGAGGAGTGCCTGACGCCGTGGACTGCACACTCCCCCTACCAATAAATAAAAGAACTCCAATGCCAGTCCCTATCCTACCCAGACATACGATCCAATCGCACACATAAAAAACAATGCGCACACACAAAAAACTAATCACATTAAAATCTAATACGCACGCATAAACAAAAATCAAGAACGAACACCGTGGGGAAAAGGAGATCAGGGGAATGGGGGAGGGAGACAGCCCCAACCCAGTGCCAACAGCCAATCACAGGCCAGGGATATACATATCAAGCAATTAGATCGCTGTACTACCTGGCCACCCTAACTACTCTTGTGTATTGATACTCCTTAATTGAACACAATACACATTCTTCAGTGGGAAGCGTATTTTCCTGTTGTACTACTGGAATGTGCCGGTACGTGTAGCCTACACAGGTAGTAAGACGTGGAGCTAAACTAAATACTACCATTATGCTTGAAGATTTATCATTGGTAAATTGTTGGCTGGAGGAGTGGGTGTTGTCTTTATTACAGTAATCATTGTGTAAGCCGTACGTTGATATAATTATGTTATTCAAAATGTGCAAGATAAATAGGCACCCCCTTTAAAAATAAAATTCTTTGAGAAAATTTTTATAAAGAGATGTTTTCATATTTCTAAACAAAGAGTAGTCTACTTATTCCTAGACCTTCCAAGTCATTACTACGATATATTAGTGTCTACAGGCCAAAGACGCTTAGCATTTAAAATAAAATAACTCAGCTGAGTTCAGCGCCAAGGAATCACTCCTCTGAAAACAGTTGGGAATGTGTCAGGTGATTTCTTCCCGACAGGAAAAGAACAGCTGTTTGAAACTTACCTAAGCTGTTCATCTGTCGCGAGCTGTTAGAAAATGGTACAATCATTGTTTTGGTGTAGGCATTTTTTTAATAACTTATGTGTTTGGTTGTTTTGTCATCAATGTTCCCAAACCTATTTCATTGTAGGCCTATTAGTAAGATTATTCCTACAAAATCAAAACGTTGATAACGATTTAAAGAATTGAGCCATTGGGAATGGTGTGCAATATTTGTAAACAGAGGGAAACACTTTGTTATATTGTGTTCACGGTGTTAAACAATTTGTTTGGATATTTTGATGTGTAAGAAAACTGCGGAAATTTTTGATTGACTTGGTATACATATTTGTATTTAGGCTATTGCAAGTTGGCAGCAAATATACCAAAATAGTTATAGATCTAGAGATCGATTCTCGGTCAAATTTAAACTCTTAGTTTAATTGAGTGTAAAACACCCTCTTCCATAATTCTGTTATATTATAACATAGTTCTAGATTGTATTTTGCAATATTAAAAAAAACATTAATATAGTAGGTAGTCCTATAAAGTGCCCACAAATCTAATATTAATTAGTTTGCTTAGTCCTCTTGAGTAAGCATGTTATTTATGTTGTAAAAGTTTCAAGGTTTTAAAAGGAAGCTTCTGATAGGTAACGCTGGAGAATTCAATTTGGACAGGGCAACGGACCTGTTGAAAGACTGAACACCTAATAAATATAAAACTAATTGATATATTATTTAAATGGTTATGAAGTAGTTGGGCGCATGGACTGGAGTACAATTAATATACTTGGCTTGGCTTATAGTCAGTGAATCCAATAAGTACGTCAACAAGTTTGGGTTCCCTGACTGTGAATTATACCTACCGGATGCTCTAAAATGTCATTATAGTTCTCATTATATATATTTATGCTCAAAGCCAGAAACTCGTCACTTCTTGAATTGGCTAGACTATTCGCGCATTGGACAGCTGTTCCAGCCGAATTGTGAACTATCGATTTGGGTAAATTTTAATTCGCGTTCTGGCCAGCCAAGGAGTGAATTGACCAAGACAGCCTGGCCAGTGCCTTAAGTTCTGGCTAATATGATACAACACAATCCCAACCTAATCTAAACTAACATATCCTAATTTGACTTAACCTAGCCTAACATCATATAACCTGACTTAAACTAATCTAACACAACCTAATCTGACTTGACCTAACCTAACATAGCCTAACCTGACTTAACCTAATCTGATTTAACCCAACTTAGCTTAACTTAGACTAAAAAGAGTTCCAATTAAATAAAAACATTAAAAAGACACTAGTCAATTGCTCAAATGCTACTACCATGCGCTCAAGTGATATTACTATGTGCTCAAATGCTAATACCCTAATCTCAAGTGCTACTACTATAAGCTCAAGTGCTATTATCATGTTATAAAGTGCTATTACAATAAGATAAAATGCTACTACCAAATGCTCAATTGCTAATACCATGCGCTCAAGTGCAACTACTATGTGGCCAAGAGATATTACCATATGATTAATTGCTACTTCCATGTGTCAACTGTTACAGATTATTTTAAATAATCACCTATTCACAAAATTTCAATGTTAATGTACAGTTTTTAGTTTAACTTTAGCAGTTAGTTTTAAATAAGCATATAGCCTATATATGCTTTAACCACCATGTATATTTTTAGAAAGTGGTTCAAAAATGAATACAACTTTCAAATAATAAATTTAGAAATTAAAAATAGATATTTGTTATCAATATAAGATTGTTCTCTCGGTAGCCGCTTGTGTGAAGTCAGTTTTCGCAAATCACACGTTTCAAAATTAGATCTCAGCCAATTATTTGTGCGAGAAGTAAACATTCCACTGGACATTCGAAACCCAACTTAAGGGCCCAGTCCTCCAATCCTGCAGTAATAGCGGTATGTTATATTGGCCTAGGATTCCGAATAGCTTGCAGTTGATTTTACTTTACATCCATTGCTGTTTCCAACCTTGGTCAGTTTTTTATTCAAGTCATATTTTCCACTACCGGTTTGCTAGGCCTGTCGTAGCTTGTGCCTTATAATCTAACTTTAGAATAGGACACGCACAGCATCCAATCCCCGGCTGTTAATTTATCACTGTGAAAGGATAAACCCATATTTTCAGCAATGAAAATTATTCGACCATGGCGGGAATCGAACCTGGGACCCCTAGCTCAGCAAAGAGACACGCTACCAACTGAACTAAGGTGTCAAATTTGTGATTGAAAGATTTTATTAAATTTTACATTATTTATAAAATGGCTATAACGATATAGCTCAAAATTGGTAGTTGGGAAGATTTTAACATTAAAGCTGCAAGCTTGTGTTTTGGAATAATCATTATTCAAAAATAGTTAACTGAAGACTGATTTTTTTTTAAATTTGAAATAGTTTGAAAATAGCCCTTGTGATTTTGTTCAAAATAGGTAGCTAGAGAATGTTTTACATTATAAATAGTAATGTTTGGTTGTTTTTTGAATAAAAATTGATTTAAGGGTAGTTTACTAGTAACCAAGTTTTGAAACATTTGTTCCAATCTATAATAAAATTAGTATATGAAAAAGTAGGAAGTATCGTGGCATACCCTTTGTCTCTATTACACAGAGGTTACCTGGTGGTCTAGGGATAAGGTGTCGGACTTCTATGCTGGCGGCCGGGGTTCAATCCTCGGTCCCGGCACAGATTTATCTGATTACCAAACCCTTCCTTCACCTCTGACAAGATATCTTGTGAATGTGAGGAATGCCAGGCCTCCACCGTGGTTCGGATTCCACGTTAAACTGTAGGTCCTCCATTTCATCTCACAATCACCCTACCATTACACATTAGCGTAAGTGCGTATAACCCGAACGGGTAGTAAGACGCGGTGCTAATAATAATAATAATAATAATAATAATAATAATAATAATAATAATCTATTACACAGGCCTGCAAAATTAGGGTTATTGAAAATTGTCTGCATTGTAAAGAGTGATTATTATGCTTTGTGGTGGGCTGATTTCAAATATAACCTCCATTTTTCTCTACCATGTAAGGATTTTTCACAAAGTGGATATGAAAATATGATAAAAGCACTTATTTTTATGTTTTCTGGTTAAAACTTATTTATATTTGAAAAATTAAATAATGGTTTTATTTAGAAAATTATTGATGGAAAAACATTCTCAACACTTATTGGGATTTACAAGTTCTTATACTTCCTTTTTCTTTTGCCCTCAAAGCTCCTTTTAGAACTTATTCTTTTGTATACAGCTTTCGGCTCTTCTCTGTACAGCATCCAACAGTAGTCTGCCATCATGTTAATGTTCCATCTACCCCAGTATCTGCATTCCATCTCCTTAATGTCTTGATTGAATCTTTCCCCTTGCTCTTCACTAACAGTACCAAGATTTTTGGGAAATTAGTCCAAATGGGAATTCAGGAAGTACACTTTCAAGCTCAACGAACAACCCAACTCCAGGAATTTCATGAGCATAGTTTCCACACTACACTTAAAGTTGGGGTCTTTATTGTTTCCAAGAAATTTTGTTACAACTTCTTTGAAAGCTTTCCAAGCCTCTTTTTCCAAAATATCCATTTTTGTTTCGAAGACTACGTCTTTCAGAAGTTTCCGAGTATCTGGACCGACAAAAACATCTTTTAGTTTCGCTTCCGACAATCCTGAAAATTTGTTATTCAAGTATTTAAAACACTTTCCTTCTTTTTACAGATACTTTACAAATTGCTTCATCGAACCAAGCTTGATATGAAGGGGAGGCAGGAGGACTTTTCTTGAATCAACCAAAGACTTCCGTGCTACAATTTTGCTTCCAGGTTTTAAAGCATCTCTAAGTGGCCACACCTTTTTAAAAATCCAGTTTTGCCTCTTATCCCGGCTATTCTATTCACACAAGAAACATGGGTACTTAATACTTAGTGTAACATCCCTACTGTCCAAGAAGCATGGAAAATACTTTAAAATCGCCGTATATTGTCCATCCATAATCCTTGTATTTCACTTTGTGAGAATTAAAGCTAAATTCTCGTATCATTCTTTCAGGTACCCAGAATGTCCTACTGGTACTGAAGCATATTTACTACCATTATGGAGAAGCACTGATTTGAGGCTTCTTTTTGACAAGTCAATAACGAGCCTCCACTCGTTCACATCATACTTAGTGTATGTCAAATCTAGCCATCAGTCCAGGAACATTGCTACAGTAAACCAGGTCACCATCTTGAGAAAAGTATGGAATAAAATATATTTCTCTGTTTCTGAACCACCAGAAAAAAGTACCAGGAGCCAATACCTAACCAAATAGCCGCCCCTCCCTCTCCCTTTGAACCTTTTTAGTTATAATACACCTTGATCAATTTAACAATAAAAATAAAATAGTATAAAAGAAAAAAAAATATTCTTAGAAGTTTAATGCAGTCAATTAGTGGATATTGAAATCGAAAATTTGAGTTTGTGCAAAAATGGTACGTGATGTAATTTTTCAACTATCGTTAATGAAATTAGTGTCCAAAAATGTATAAGAATCAGTGATTAGTTTTCAAACAATTTTTCTATTGCAGACCTGTGTTATCTATGTAAATATCTCTGTTAACGGGAGCACTCTACTAATACGTTTCCTTTGTTAACTCCATGTAGTTGTAGATTGTTGCATCACACGCCTGTCCTGTCCTGTTGGTACAGTTCTAGTTAATGAGTATCCCAGCTCGACTGATTGTGGTCAAGTGTAGCAAGCTTTGTTTCGGCTCACTTTCCCTCACGTTCAACCTTCACCTATGAGCACCTTGGGAACTACGTGAACACAACTTAACTATTACAAATCCGGTCACGTACGCAAGCTAAGGTTAGCTAAAATGGCTTAAGATCACTTAGCACACGGTATATTTCCAACTATTTACAATGTAGGTTATTTGATAATTGAAAATAATTCTACATTAGTTTTGTAATTTTAGGTTAGGTAAAATTTGAATGGTTATAATGTTGACTGGCAGATGGTTTCGTCTCTAAATGGTTTCCATGTAAGCTAATTATTGGATATTATAAGACTTTTAAAATTTCCTTTCGGCTAGTAATCTAGGAAATGTCAAATATAAGTAGCTCAGAGAATAAAGTACAAGTTGGTATGCCAAGGTATTTTCAAAAAATAAGTAACTCTTCATACGCAACGATCTGATCCCCGACCTCTCTGTGACCACCAGGCCAGACTATATGAGCCTGACAATTTGTCCGCATGCCCACCCGTGGGGGTTTTGGTTAGAACGATACTCCTCCGCCCACTATCGCCACTCATGGAGATGTTCTAGATATATATTTGAATAATCTCATCCCCTGTAGGCGTATGGACAGGGCGTTAGTCTCGTCCGGTCTATTTTTCAGGTGACGCGAAGGTGTTGAGGATAGGTGGATGGATCATTTCCATCCTAAATGCTTTTCCGCTCTCCCTCCAAGAAAACGTGGCTGCATTTCCTATAATTTATACATTCCTTAACCCTACCATATGAGTGAATATATGCAGATATTCTGGCTGGGTAGTAAGGAAAATAGCACTGGGGATAAAAGAAATATCTATTTGTTGATAAAGAGAAACTTATTAAAACTTATTAAATTGTATTAGAGTGTCATTTTTGAGTAGTAAAATAATAATCGTGGTGTAGTTTTACGTGACTCAGAGTCATATATAGGGATTGGGGGGGAGGGGGAAGGTAAACCCGCCCAGGGTGCCTTTGTTTTGAGGGTGGGGGAGTATGTATTATTAATGCCCACATGTTAAATGATTTTATTTGATGGTACTTAAAATACAAATAGCCTCCATTTTACATCATCAACCCAATTGACAACTACATCTATTTCTTTCATACCTACTACAGCAACATTTTATTTGTTGTGTTCATAATTAATATAGAATTATGTTTCTGACAAATCGATGTTCAATGTGTAGGATGGTAGCCAAAATAAATAACCATCCAGCGGTTAACCAAGCAATTTAATTCGAGTGTCATATGTCATTGGATTTAGGCCGTAAGTGCGTCGTGTGCTACCATTTATTGTGGATATTTGAACTGTTGACTACCATAAGGCCAGTCACCACTCTTTGTGGATGGAGTGTTATCAGGGGAGAGGACGACATGGTAAAAGATACATAGGTACCCTGGCTTTGGTTGGAACAACAGTTTAGAAAATTCAAACATATTTCTTTGCCGTAAAATTGAACATTTTACTATATTATTAGTGTTATTTTAAAGGTATTTATAATATCTATCAAAAGTGGCATCTGCGGATCACACGACTTTATCTATGAATATATTAAAATTTTAGTAATGTAAATAAGTATCTTCCTACCAACAGCAGCCCATACCTTGGCATGGCACTAAACCTAAATTGGTACCAAACCGAATTGTGTTCAGGCCTACCTTACGAGTTTAGCTGGCACGTTCAAATGCTCGGTTTTATTACCTAATAGCCAGGACTAGCATACATTAATTACGATAATGGGGGAGATGTTGTTGATAGGAAATGTACCCACATTTACGTAAAGTTATATTGGGAATCTATTTAGGAAAAAATACTCCCGGTAGGCTACGACCAGCCGGGATTCAAATCCCGAACTCCCCAGTCAATGGAATCTTTCCAATCCCTAAGTGACGCGTTAGACCATATGACCACCGATGTGATTCTAACGTAAGGAAACAGAGGAAACTGGTAGAAAAGAAGGAACTTTAATGGACTGTTACAACAATCGCTTGGAGGGAAGTTTGGGAATTACATTGTGAAACAACCCTTCTCTTTCATGTGCAATACTTTTTTTTACCGAAAATATTTTCATAAATGTTCAACTAAAACAAGCATTACAATTTTTGAACTTTTTTCTTTCTTACTATCTGTTTGGGTTATACGTATTGAACTATTATTATGTAAAAATATGTGTATAGTGATTGCGGAATAATGCTAGTATTTTCTAAAAATATTTTACATGTGATGTTAAATCAATTCATTACTATTTAAAAGTAATTAATGTGTGACTCCGTATCAGTTTTTATTTTCTAAACACTTTTAAGAATGTTCAATATATTATGACCTTTATTAAATTAAATTAAAACAGCCTAAAGTAGAATCACTTGATATTGATTATTAACAACTAACCCAGCATTTACTACCTTAACATAAACAATTTAAGATAACGGCTCTGATTTTACTCATATTAAGTCATTATTAACCTAAAAGCGCAATCAAACCTAAAAAGAACCTAACATTTGGGGTATACTTAAATTGTCATAAATGGTTATAACGTATATTTCATTTAACCTTATCTAGAATGGTTCAAGATACTTAATTCAATAAAAAATTATTGCTTTATGAAATTAATAATTTTAAGGTGTGGCAAAAGGGAGCGCAAGTATTTTTACAGTTTTTATACTATTAAATCTTTTGGCCAAAATAAATCAAATATTTCTCCAATAACAACATAAGAGTTTAGTTTTCTGCACATGCTAATATCAACAGATCTTGAATATCTGTCAAGGGTGTCCTGGAATTTTGTCAAAACTTTTTAAATAAAGAGAAAAAGTTATGACAAAACTCCAGGACAAAATTGACAGATATTCAAGATCTCTTGATATCAGAATGTGCAGAAAACTAAACTCTTATGTTGTTATTGGAGAAATTTTTGATTTATTTTGGTCAAAAGAATTCAATTCTTTCAAACTGTCAAAATACTTTCGCTACCTTCAGCCGCACCTTAAACTAAATCATAAATACCAGCGTTTTACAAATTATGAGGTATCACACCTACATATTTAGTGGTTTCGCCGTAATTGTTGGTAAAAAAAATATACTATGTTGAAATTTTGTCAACCAAGACATTCATTTAAGATTCACACAATACATCAATTTGAATGTGTCTAAACAAAATAGTTTTTAATTTAAAGCAAATCAATAGTGATCAAATTACATACATTTTGTTTAAACTTTTAAATCTAATGCTTGTAACATATAATTTTATAGTCTATTTTATTTATTTAAATAATATCGTTTCTTAAATAATTACTTTAGTCAATTGTTGAGACTTATCTAGAATATTAAGGATATTAAGGTCGTAGAACTTTTCCCTCTTATTTTACCGAATGTTCTTGGCCTTCCCTTCTAAAAGTAGATTTTTCAAACTTTTTTTGTCTTATTGGGCAGATAAAGTATTAAAGCAACATAATTTAAACATTTTATGTGTTTTATTAGAATGGTGTAATCGTTATATCATGGTAGATTTATAACATAAACAAATATTATATTTCGCTGTCGACATTGACAAAATGAAACAAACCTAAATAATTACTATTCCTTTGACATTTATAATATCGGTAAAAGTTAAGAGTTGCTGTGCATACGATATGACACATGACAATATGAAAGTTGACTAGTAACTTTTGTAGCAATCAAATACTTGCCATTATATGACAATCACATTGATGAAATTATTGACCAAAGAGTACTAAATCAATATGAAAAATTTCTACACAAAAAATTGTAACTTTTATGACAAATACTTGGAATTGAAATGTGATATGTTAAAAAGGGATGTTCAAATTAGTTAATGAATAATTAAAAAGTTAACTATTTTAATATGTATCGTGTTCAAAGTGTTTTTGGTAATCTTCTTCGCTAGGATTATCGCGACTCGATACACAATTATTTGAGCTTGCTGTGAACTACGAGACTGGCATTGAATAAAGAACAATATTAAAATGGGCCTATATAGTAAACACTTAAGTTGATAGGCAGGCTTGGTTCTTTTAATAAAAATCGCTTTCAATAGTATAGATAAATTATTTTGTTTATATTTTGTATTAAATACACATAATTAAAATAGTAAGTATTTATGAGGTTTTATATTATCCTCACATTTCTCACCTTTACTTTATAAACAAAGTTTATAGTTTATAAATATTCAAGTATTTCAAAAAATGGTAACTTTTACAACAATGATAATATTGATATTTGAAATATTTTCCTGATATTTGGTAACTATCAAGAAGAGCGAATTCGTAGGAATATATTCACAGAAGCCTAAGTCATGTCAAAAGATAAGTTCAATTTTCAAATAAGATTCAATAGTCCCTTATAGATAATAACTATAATGTTATATGACAGAAACTTAATTTAATTTCTTAAAACCTAATCTTATTTTAGTAAATGGTTTCATGTTCTTTCTATCTAGCGATGAAATAATATTGTGATTAGTATTTGAGAAACCAGTATCTTATAAACTTAACTGGGACGTCAGTAGCTCTAATAATCCATTAAAGCCAAAAACACTTCTTCCCGCAAGTCAGTGAAATAAATTGGTTCAATGTGATTATTAATGAAAACATGTTTTTATTTAAACAAATAATTTTTTGTTGCAATGCATTTTACTACTAGTTTGGAATATCATCTCTACACTAATGGGATAGGGACGAGGAAGGTAAAATTTTGATGGAAAGTACTCGTATTCACCGAGAGGGAGAGTGGGAAACCTTTTAGGTAAAAATCACTCTGAGTACACCCATCCGGGATTATAACCCCGACCTACTCATCAACGGAAAGCCAGACTAAAGTTGTCTGGAGGTTATTCCGTGTACTCACTGATTTGGGTGAATGCTGGAAAAAACTTAGACCTATTTGTCTTATCACACTTAAAGATTAATTGGAGGTAAATATTATTTAGGAAATAAACTCACCCTACCATGGAAAAATTAAACCTCTTTTATGTAAAAAATGGCAATGTTCAAGGCAGAGAAACACATGGTCCTTTCTGTATTATTGATATTCATCTCTGACAAGGCGTGAGTATTAAAAGATCCTTTACTTCAGATCTGGGTTTAAAATACAAAACGTGTATTCAACAGCTACAGCTTAGAGGTAAAGGATTTCACATTGTAAGGTATTTGCGAAAATTTTGTGTTAAAGTACAATGTAAGCTGCGTAGAAAAAAAATATAGTTTAGCAATCCAAAAATACTTATAGAATAATGTTGTTACCTTACTTACGAAGCTTTGCCAAAAAACCTATTTCGTTTGTGTAACAATATTGCCCCACCCCCCTGAACCAAAAACTTTCCTGCACCTGTGTGTTCTGTAAATGTTTAAGGTTTTCGAAAGTTCACGATAACTTCCTAATACTTAAACAAATATTACTACACGTAATTCTCTGATATGTTATAACCACTATGCTTGACGTTCATAACTATCAAGAGTTTTATTGATTCTCTTTTCTTCGCCGGGAAAGAAAAACCTTCTAATGCATTCTAGTGCTTTTCGATATCCTGTACGCTGCGTCTGTTAAGCTGCGTACCCTTGGTATGGTTGCATGGTTGCAGCTGGACCCCGTCAGAACAAGGTAACGCCTCATTGAAAGGAAAGGCACAAGAAGTGAGCCAGGCAGGATTTCTCGCGTTCTCATTTCGTTGTCTTTGAAATTCAGTGTACGCTTGGCTACCAGGCTGACTGGCTGTATAGAGAAGCAAGCTCTCTCTAGGCTCTTAGTCGGCATTCCGCGAGCTTTTCAGACCACAGTGGGATAGATTTCAGTAAAACGTAGCTAGGACTCTCACTTCTTACAATTACAATTGGTAAAGATTAGATTGATATTAGGGACTATTTATTATATTACAATTTTGTGATATTTATTCAATAAAACACTACAAGATATTTTAAACATTAATTTTAATATGGCATGTTTGTTGACCAAATTTTGTATTTAAGATATTAACATTGAGCTTTTTTAAAAAAAAACTTGTGGATAATATATTTTAAATATTCTTTCAGATTTATTTATATACATATATATGAACTAACAGTTACGTAAATATTACCCCCATAATCCCAAGTAACTATCTTCAAGATGAAAAGCAGCATCTATGTGGTTCTACTGTGTCTTCTTTTATTCAATGGTGAGTGTGACACGGTTCATTTTTTATTTCCATTTGTGAGAGAGAGAAAGGGATTGACAACAATACGATATATAATTCAATTAGTACGTTTATAAACTCAAAGCAACATAATCAATATCTTATTAAAATTTATTCCTTATCTAGATTTACTATCAGCATGAATTTCGGAAAGTTTTTTTTTTTACTTTTAAAATTATTTTGTAAGTGCTTATGTTGAAGTAAATTCAAGTGTTGCCTCTGATGTGCTTTGCTGTAGAGTGTACTTCCAAGGCTATCACAATAATCAAAGTCAAGTTCATATTTTTATAAATGTTTTTGAAATATCCCTGAAGACATGGTTTATTTCAGCCCAGGATGTACTAAATATGTAATTTACTTCAATTACAACATATAAGTTAGCTTTTATGTGTGTATGTGTTCTTTAAATATACTAGGTAGAAATATTAGTTGAGTGATCGTTCTTGTTTGTATATATGTGTGTCTATGGTCATAACATTTAAATTAATCAATTGATTTTAACCAAACTCGGAGCTTATCTAGGTAGACACACCGTAGGTATTTTAGAAGAGATAAGGTTTGAATAAAAATACGTCACGTTCTTATTTAGCACTATGTAAACGTTCGACCATCCTACTTCTGATATTTTACTTCAAGATGAGAGGAAACAAAATTTGAATACCTTGTTAAATTAAAATAATTGATTTCAAATTTCAATTAAATTTAGTGATTTTCCATTGAAGTTTGTGGGCCTACTAGAGAGGACATTATACAGCAATTCTATTTCATTCACAATTTTATTTTTGCTTTACAAGTCCAATCATACATTTTACACAAATATCTACTACTCAAGAAAGCAAACACCTTGTTCAATTAATTGCACATAACTAGAGAAACTTGGAATATGGAAATGATCTTTAGGATACGGACGTATCCATGTCAGAATGACCCTGTTTATGGGGAAAATCATGGATAACTCAGACACAGAGCTAAGACAAGAGTTCTATCTCCGTCATTTTTAAATTTACGAATAAGTATTTTAAATATCAGCCGAAAGGTTTGATAGTGGGACAAGAGTGAGTAGGTGGGTTCGTTCTAACAGTTATGATGGGTAGGGTGGGCGTAGGCTCCCGTACCCCATTATCTTACAAACCAGCCTCCAAGTCCCGGGGCCCCTGCATACCTGCATATAGGCACCCACAAGGACAGGTACGGCTTTGCTTCTTTTCTCTCGGTTTGCCATTTAGAGGTCAGGGATATCAACAGCTAACCTAACATCTGTGAGCAGTCTTGGTGCGATAAAATGTTAGTTTTTACGTCTGGCAGATTTTGTTTGGAATGACTGATTATAAAAATATCCCGTCTAAGCTATCCTGAATGGTTTTGAATCTAGTGATAAAGATTGTTAAAGCTGAGTGGACATTAAAAAAAATCAGATTTCAAATGAATTCCCTAAATTGGTCGTTTTTACTTCCTTAGGTACATACTGCACTTTGTTCACGTGACCCATACTAACCCAACATGGGATGCCAAACATTAAAATCACTCTAATCTGGTATATATACTAGACCCTTTTGACATAATTACTATATTAAGCTCAACTAGAGTAAAAATATTCACAATTTTGAAAATAAAGCTTAGACGGCAGCGCAAGGCACAGAATTAAACTTTAAAATTAAGTTTGGAATACGGTTTTAAAGATATTATCTAAGTTAGTGATTTGAAAACAAATGAATGATGTCCGATATTAACCAAAGTTGGTATAAATATAACTCCTAAAGGGCATCAATAAAACGTGAATATTATTTACATGCAGCGTATTGATTCGACCAGAGTTCCGGATAAACGTGTTTAAACCCATCAGATTAATTTTTTTTTATCAATTTGCCAAACGTAGCAAGGTCTTGTTTTAACTTGACCATTTGGCTTTTCGTCCAACTATCTGTCTGGATGTTTGCTAATCGATAATTGTCAAATTCTTGGACCAATTTTAAAGAAATTTGGCATGGACATTATTTGAGTCTAGGCCAAACAGTTATTTACATACATTTTCAATTTGGTTATTCGTTTCAATATGGCGGCTACTCAAATAATTTTTTATTTGACTTTATAATTATAAGTAATCGATTGAATACCTATGGCATATTATTTTTCTATTTTGACATATAAAATAAATAAATAATCGACTTTAATGGCGAAGTTAAGACTACTGCCTTTTATTACACTTAACCAATACAATTAAACTGAAGTTTAACAAAATTATATATATAAAAACACACAAAAAGTATTTTAAAAAACTAGATCTAAAATACACTATATTCAGAGCTCACGTCTTAATCCACATGAACCATGGCTATGATATATGAATATAAGATTCTATTTAACGTAGAATTAATTTGTTTTCGGTCCAACTTTATCGCCAAGGAAAAATATAAACTTCAAATCAAAGGAGAAATTGTAAGATATTTCAATTTGAAATACAAATATAAATGTTAATACTGTTGTAACGATAATAACATTAGCTAATTATTGAATTGAAGGGGAGAGGTCTACTCTTCACATAAACACTAGTATAGCTGTTATTGGATATAAAACATATGTGCTAAAACCTTGTGAGGGGAATCATTCATGTCCAGTGAAAAGTTTGGACATGAACTGCAACAGTCCAGTGTGTGAACATTTTAAAGTAAAATGTTATAATATAACAGGTAAAAGAAGGTAGGGTATACAAGACTGAGAGACACAGGCAAATAGTTGTGAGGAACTTAACTTTGTTTTTTGTGCACCACGTCTTACTACCAGTTCGGAAAGGGAATTTATAACTTAGAAGGGATGTACCGTCATTTACGCTGGAGGATAGTGGTAAATCATTCAGAAATACCACCCGACTGGGATTAGAATCCCGAACTCCCCGTCACCACCATTCACGTAAATTGTGAGTGTGGTTCCAGTGGGGATGTAGGGGACGCGAGTTAAGATAAGTGTTTTTGTAGTTTTATAGCAAAACTATTTTTGACAAAACAAATCAAATATTGCTCCGGTACAAACAAAGAGTTTAATTTTCCTCACAACTGTTGATATCAACTATTGTTGAATATCTGTCATGAGCATAGCGGCATTAGATGACAAACTTTTTAAATGAAGAGATAGTTTTCATTAAATTCCAGGAAACCCTTGACAGATATTCAACAAGTGTGAAGAAGATTAAACTCTTTGTTTGTTTTGAAGCAATAATTTATTTATGTTGACCTTTTTTTTATCTCTATAAAACCCGTAAAAACACTTATCTTAACTCGCGTCCCCTTAAAAGTGATGTGACCAGCAACACGGGTGTTTTATATATATATATATAAAGAAAAGTCCTTACTCACTGACAGACTCATCAACGCCTAACCCAAACCCTTGGACCTAGAAAGCTGAAATTTTGCACAGAGTTTCCCTTTATGATGTAGACAAGGAACAAGGCCGGATTTTTTGAAATTCCCATGGAATAGGGAATAAAGAGGATTTATATAATTACTATACCACAGTGGGTCACAGGCAACACCGTGCGGGACTGCTAGTTAGCTAATAAATAGAAACCCGCCTCGGTGGCGTAGTTGGCTAACGCGCTAGTCGTGTTGAGCTCGACTGCTGAGGACGGGGAGATTGAGGTTCGAATCTCGGTCGGGTGAACTGGGGGTGGTTTTTCTTAAATGGTTTTCCACTCTCCCTCCACGCAAATGCGGGTTCACTTCCTCTAATTCAACCCTCCCAATTCCTAATCCATTAGCGTAATTAGTACTTAAAGCGTATAACCCGAACGGGTAGTAAGACTTGAATTTTCTATTAATTAATTAATTAATTAATATTAGCTCCGACTCAGCGTTACTGAGTTGATGTGTATGTATGGCTATTAAAATATATGACATACTTTTAAAATACTCAGTTTTTTTAACGTACGTAAACGTTTTCCAATCTGTTAGCGACCTGCTCGTTCAATGCAAACTTTGTTGACTACTAGGAGGCATCAAACAGTAAATAACACATTTCCGACCTTGCTATCATTTTCCAAGCCTAGTTCGATATAAAATGTAACTTGGTTATACGTATCTCTCAGTGCTTGGAGCGGTTTGTACGTATCTCTCAGTGCTTGGAGAGGTTTGTACGTATCTCTCAGTGCTTGGAGAGGTTTGTACGTATCTCTCAGTGCTTGGAGAGATTTGTACATATCTCTCAGTGCTTGGAGAGGTTTGTACA
Organism: Timema monikensis; assembly: GCA_902151445.1. Lineage (NCBI taxonomy): Eukaryota > Metazoa > Arthropoda > Insecta > Phasmatodea > Timematidae > Timema > Timema monikensis. The sequence goes on along the minus strand of CABFVZ010005251.1, from coordinate 13,368 downwards.
TATCTCTCAGTGCTTGGAGAGGTTTGTACATATCTCTCAGTGCTTGGAGAGGTTTGTACATATCTCTCAGTGCTGGGAGTGGCTTGTACGTATCTCTCAGTGCTGGGAGCGGTTTTTACGTATCTCTCAGTGCTGGGAGCGGTTTGTACGTATCTCTCAGTGCTGGGAGCGGTTTGTACGTCAAATACACGTCGAAATAGATTATTTTAGTAGGATGACTTGGTGTTGCACTTGTTCTACATTCTAGAACCAAACAATAGTAATTATCTGATAAGTTGATTCAGAAAGTGCAAGTTAAATTTATTTACTAACTAAAAGTCGTTGATCACGCCATTTGTAATTTAAACATACTAAATATTTAATTCTAAAGTATTATTATTATTATTAGCACGTCTTACTACCCGTTCAGGTTGTACTCACGCTAATATGTAATGGTAAGGTGTTTGCGAGATGAAATGGAGGACCTACAGCTTAACGTGGGATCCGAACCACGGTGGAGGCCTGGCATTCCTCACATTCACAAGTTGTGACTAATACACGTCTTGTCAGAGGTGAAGGAAGGGTTTGGTAATCAGATAAATCTGTGCCAGGACCGAGGATTGAACCCCGGACCTCCAGCACAGAAGTCCGACACCTTACCCCTAGACCGACAGGCCACCAATTATAAAATTAACCACTGCAAATTATTGTCCATTATAAACAAAATAAAACCAACGGTACGATGCATTGTCCGGCTTAAACTTACAGGGAAATTAATAGTTAAGATTAAATTGTGTTATCTGGTCCTTTGTTTTGTGCGCCTTGTTTTACTACACGTTCGGGATATCCACCAATGTACACTTGTGGGGTAGGGATGAGAAAATGTACCCATATTTTCCTGGAGGTAAATCGGGAAACCAACTTTGTAAAATCACCTGGTCAAGATTCGAGTCCCAACATCTCCGCTACCAGTAAACTAAACTAGATTAGCTTGACGTTTAGTTCGTGTATCCATCGATGTGGGTAGTCTGGATTTTGAAGTGGTACACCATGGTTATAGATCATACTGTCAGTTTTTTTAATATTCTATTATTCGCTTTAGAAATTATTCAAAACAACACAGCTTGTTGGAATATTCTGATCTAAAAACATCAATGTTACCGTAGTGTAGAAGTACTAAGACCGATGTTATAGAAAGCATGTACTGTTAATTTGCAGTCACAATTATAAATTAGGTACCTATCTGAATCATAACAGGTTTTATAGTTATCGAAATAAATTATATTTTAAATTAAGTATAGTTTATCATGTTGTGTAATTTGTGTTTCTTATAAGCTTAATTACACCTGACCGTTGTCGTAAACCACTTTTTCTTGTATTTGACACATAAAAGTGGCCGTTGTGCATACATAACGTATTCCAGCTTTGCCTCCATGCTATTACTTTTGTATCCACCCACCCTCTGATGCGTTTGTATTAAATACAGGAAATATTTATGTCCATATTCTTGAAACTATTGTTATTTTTATAACATTCTTACTTAACAGTTACAGTTAAACACATCTTTTGACCTACATAAAATTTAACATAAATCTTAGATAAATATAATGCATTTAATTATTTAATATAGTTATTGAGGTATTTATTTAGTTTATTATTAAATATGTTGTTGCATTATACAGTGAGGTGTGTGTTTGCGTGCAAATGAGGTATTTTCGTTTAGTTGAAAATAGGAAACTAATATTTTGTTTGATAACCAACGCCTCTATCTGGAGATTTTAATGTGACTTACTCTATGGATTTAGGAACTCGAAAGGTCATTGCCGAACTTACAAAAGTACGCCACCTACCCCCCCTCCCCCATCTTGAGCTAGTTCTATCCAGTCCACCTCATTACACCCTATCCCTATCTTGAGTTAGTTCTATCCAGTTCACCTCATTACATCCTATCCCTATCTTGAGCTAGTTCTATCCAGTCCACCTCATTACACAAATGGTTTCCTCCCATTGTGTCTGATATTCAATACTTTTCTCTCTCCCTCTCTCTTTCATCTCTATTTAAATATAGGATCTACATTGATATTTATAAAAACATGGTATTAATTATATAGCTTTCAAGTATTTTGGGAAGCTTAAATAATTACAATTGTATCAACAGTTTTAATATTTTTTAAATGTAAGAAAACCGCTTAAAATAAACATTCGAATTAGACCTTTTTTTAATATTACATTTCAGAATACTTGCTACTTTTATGTTGTTGATAAATATTGTTTACTGTGTCAAGCTTTTCTAAATAAAGAAATAGGTATTATATATATTAAGTGTCTTACATCTTGGTTAAATATTTAAACAAAAATATGTTAACACCCGAGGGGTAGGTGTAGTTTCTTCCAAAACCCTTCATAATTAAATGGTTTTCTATCTTTTAGGTGATTGCAATATAGGAAACATGAAAACATTATGAAGAGTTATCTAATAACTAGCAGTAAAATGAACAGGGATTTAAATTACTTTTCTAAAGATCATATTTAGACCTTAAGTGTGTTTATTCAAAACGAACGTGCTTATCCGATAAGCAAGATTTGTATTCTCATTTAGTAAGTAATTAATGATACCTAAGATTTTGTTTTAATCTCTCAATGTGCTATATATATAGATTTATCTTATATACATGAAATAATTTTAGATATCTGAACATCAATAATATCTTATTATTCAACTTACCAAACTAGGTTTCATTGAAATCAGCTAAGTCAATTGTATCGTTTGTTGGCTGTAAAATTTAGGACTCGTTTTGTAGTCAATTATCCTTTCAATACACTCATTTATACCAATAAAAATCAGAAATTATTCATTTATATTGTTAGAGGGCTGTCATAAATAAGAGGTGATAGGGTTTATATATATATTAAAATATTATAAAATAATATAGGTATACATTGTGATGTTAACCAAATAATTATGCTCAATAACATACATACTCTCTAAATATATAGTGTTAATTTTGTTTTTATTCAAATTTGTGAGGTTTGTGACCACACTTTTATTTGCAGAAAATATGTTGGGATATCTTGGATAAATAATATAGTTTGGACCAAAGATAACCTAACCATTTATTAATTATTTTTTAGAATATTTGAAATTAAATAATATTATGAGAATCATATAAATAACGTTTCCTTATACACAAGTACCTATGTATTAATTTTCCTTATTATTCCAACTCATTCATGTTACAAGGATATTGCTTAGGGAGATTGATGAATGCCTTAATTTCTTCATATTGTGAAAAATTGGTTTCAAATGGGCCACTATGCTAAACTGACACTTCCTAGAACCACATTGTTCCCGTCAATGCTCAAATAATATAAATAAACGTAATACTGACTATTTCGACGACGTAGATTCAAGCGAGTATTGACAGTATCGACTATCTGTCTAAACGTGAGGCATGTGGAAACGGATCTAAGAGACGATGAGACTTGAACATGGTTCAGTGATTCAACGATTTCAAAAATGCATCGATGGAGATAATCATCATCAAATAGCTATTGTAAAGTAGGAATCATTAATGATCTTACATGACCTTGGGCGACCTTCCATTATAGCCATTTGAACTCATCCCAGCAATCACTACCGCACTGAAACTATTTTTTTTTTTTTTTTAAATTTAGCACAAATATTTGTTGAAATTGTCATTGGAAACGCATGGCAACTGGTCACAAGGATTGATTTAAATGTAGTTGTATTACTTTTTATGCAACATTAATGCTAACCCTCGATAATCATATTTTAAAAGCAATCCACATAGGGCATATGTTGATGTTGATTTAAAAGGTACCTGCGCTATAGCTTTAGAGGGAAGAATGGTTTGGAGCGTTAGAACTCAAGGAGGATATCCAGATGTCTTACAATATTTAGATAGTGGTTTGCTATTTCAAAATACGGTTTGCCCCAAAATGAAGTTGAACATCTTTATATTTTGAGCTGAATAATCAAAAACTAAAGCATATAAACATGTAAATCTGTGTTCACATTCAAGACTGTTTTAGGCAAATTGTCTAGTTCTGTGACTTAAGGCTAAGGATATAAATATAACCTTACTTAAATAAATTAAGTAATTGGTTATAATGGACACAACAGAAAATTCTAGGCTATTCGAGGGAGTTTTTTTCCTTTGTATGGTTTTGAAGCGCCAGAGCTGCATTCTCATAAGATAGATCTTTGTATCTACGTTTATAAAGTTTGTCATCAAATGCCACTATGCTCATGACAGAAATTCAACAACTGTTGTGATTAATATGTGTAGAAAACTAAACTCTCTGTTTTTACTAGAACAATATTGTATTTATTTTGGTCAAATAAATTTGCTATAAAAACTGAAAAAAAACTGACCTTAACTCTCGTTCCTACATCCCCACCTTAACAATGTCGAGTAACTCTCAGCCCGACTTAGGATCGCATTTACCTCAGTCACACTATCCCCTTGAAATAATAGACCCTAGGAATGCTTTTCTGGCTGGCTGATAAAAATACATAAAATAAGCTTCAAAACAATAACGTGGAGATATTTGTGAAAGTTTGTCATTTATTTTGGTGACTTTCAATCAGTGTGCTTGCACATTTTTAGCTTGTAGGAGATTCCCGAAGGTATTTTCTTGTGTTTTCCTTGAAGAGTTGGTACAAGTAGGCGCTCTGCACCATTTTAAATGACTTTTTTTCGTTCAACTTTCTTATTTCCGCTCCCGCCTGCTTTCATCACTCAGCTACATCACCCGAGCTGGCTGGGAAATTCAATGGGCATCATACTCTCAAGGCTATTCGCCATTTCTGAACCGACAGAGATGAGCGGTAATGTGCTTCACACTTAACCTGGTTTCTAGGGTTTGATCCCTGACCCGGTGCAGTGACTTTCAACGATGTGAGGTTATATTCTCTATTTAGTCAAATTCTGTGAGTAAAAAAATCCTTTTTGCTCATCCTGGTCAATAGATTGCCCAAAAATAAAAATCACAAATCATCTTTTTCTAACGACAATACTGGTTACGAGCAAATTAAACCTTCTAGACCTTCATCAGTAAGAACGTGGCTTATCTAGTCTGGTGGTATGGTATTGGGGATGCTGGTGTTCAGATCCAGTTCGGGTTTACTAAGGCTGTTAAAAAAACACTCCCTCAAAACAAATGTGGGCGCATTCCCCATACATTATACCGTCCTCATCACTACCCTAATAGCGCATTTAAATAAATGATACGATACGATCATACAAACTTTCTTACAAAGTATATTAGGATCTGTAGCAAACATTTTGAAAAATTGCGACCAGTAAACTTCAATTTAATAAATTTGTATCCGGAAAATCACTTTACATTTTTTTAGCGTGTAAAACACTCCCCAAATTTCCCTTTTAAACAAAATCCTTAAGGATCATTTTAAAACAATATCCAAGTTTTCAACGTAATCATATCAGAAGCTATAATTTTATGTTTATAATTAAAACAATGCAAAGCATGAATATCATCTGAATATTAATTTAGAACAAAATTCATTAAACAGTTTGACTGTACCCCTAAATACAAACAGACAGAGAAATAGAAAGAGAAACACAACTGTAAAACTCAATTTTGAGTTTGAGGGCACATACAACGTCAATATTCATTACAATCTCGGGGTCAGAAAATCTCACAATTAAAATTTTTCTCAGAATAACAAATTAAATTGCTTATATCCTTAATGAGTAGTAGGACCTGGTGAGGGAGTAAGCAAATATGTTATTAAGGAACTATGTTAAGTTGGTTGGAGTCTAGCCCCAACTTATCGTTTTAAATTAGCTGATTCCCCTCTTAAAATACAAATTGGTCGTCTGATAAACCCAAATATTAATAAACACTAGTAATATTTACTATTTATATATTTGACATTGACAGTAGTTCAAAATCCTGTAAAACTCTCCGTCTTTTTATTGATGAATTGTTTTTATGTAGGTTGGTGTGTTTAATGATATCTCCACCGCATCTTACAAGCTATCAGATTAAATTAACTTTTATTAGGCTGATGGGGTAGGGATAATGAAGGTAAATTCTTAGAGAAAATATACCCACATTTGCATGGGAGGTATAGAGGAAAACTATTCAGGGAATAACACCCTTTGTACATCCTGCCAGAACTCTAACCCCGACCTCATTGTCACCTGCAAGCCAGCCAGACTAGATGATACTGATACTTAGCCGCGTGCCCACCTATGCAGGTGATAGGCTCTTATTTACACCTATTATCAATGAAAACTTTTGCTCTTGTTAGATGATTTGAGTCGTGTCAACAATGGTGGCTAGTATATGTGACTCTTAAGGTACTGCTAGGCCAATCGCTAACAACCTTATTTAATTAACGAACAAGAAAAAATATTTGTTTTTATGTATTAAGGATCAAAAATGTACATGTATTTGGGGACAAGGGCAGATTTGTCCAAAGGAGGCTTGGTTTGGGTTATATCTAGATTCTATACTTTATTTAACTAACAACCTATACTTTTGTTTTTATATTCATTTTGTTCACCGATCTTTCTAACTATTGTAATCTATGTAGAATAGTTATACAGTTTTTAATATTATCCATTGTTTAGGTTCAATTTAATTTGGCAATTGCGCACACACAAAAAAAGTCACAAACACATAATTAAGATGCAAAGGGTTGTTGTGAATCTTCCACAACAGTAGACGTGTGAATGAATCAGCCAAAGTAAACTTTAATGTAAATTATTTTAAGACAATGTTGATTCTAGGCAAAGAGAAGAACAAATAGCACCCAACTAAACATTTATTTGTGACAGCAGCAACGAGCCCAGGGACGGTTCCAACCCGCGGGCCACTGGTCGGGAAACAGTGTGATAGAATCTAGGCTAGGTTGTTCGTGTGGGAAATAATTGTATGTAGTAACACACACTATGGCCAACCGAACATACGATGAAACAAAAGGGAAAGCAATATTAAGGTCGCATAGAATATCCCACGATATATCTTGAAATCAAGTTGGTAGCACAAGGAATAATGCTTGGTTTTTTAAAATGGGCTCACATTTTTATAATGTCATAAAAATTATACATTTTTTAAGTATTTATGGCCAATCAATACATTTGAGTTACAGACAATTGTGACCTCTTAAATTTTAGGAACTTTTTTGAAGTACTGTTGGCACCAGCTGCTGACATTTCACTTCGACTCGCACTAGTACCCATACATTGTTAAGCGTGTCATTAATTAAAAAAATTTACTTATAAACATAAAGTTTTTACTTTGACAAAGTTGGTATCTGGTATCTGCAAAACACTTTTAAACGACTTTACTAAATGTAAACGCCCAGCTAATGAAAACAATCAATAAGAAAATACAATATCTATCAACCACCTTCCTTTTTACTTTCTCGACATCTTACAGGTAGAGAAAGAAAATATTGTGATCATCAAAAAAATCGAACTCGAGATTTTTGATGAAATTTGACCTTCCATGACCCCCAAATCCGTAAAAGTGTTTTTTGAATTGCCGTCTATCTGTCTGTACCTCGGAGTAGAGCATAAATTATTTTACCGATCGGGCTAAAACTTGGTAACTAGGGTTTTCATAGGGTTGCCCCTAGGATTTTTTTGGAATTGGATATTCAACCCTAAAATTAAGGGTAGTTTACTGAAGATCAGAAAGAGGAAAAAAAATAATTTTATCAAAGTTGGCTCTAACGATTTTGATTAAATTTCATTTATAAGCATTAATCAATATTCCAAACAAAATGGCTACTCTCAATTTTTCGGCAAAATGACTTTAAGTGTTCCGGTCTGATGCGTAAATTATCATTTTTTTTATCATATCTCCGAAACTATTTGAGATATGAAATTACTTTTCATCGCAAATATGTAGGTTTATTTAAAATACAAATATTTTATCTGAAACATAATTTTATAAACCCAATAATTTTCAAGCTAAACACACACACACATATATATATATATTTTTTTTAACTTTTCGAAAACTTAAGGTTAAGTTGTTGTGGCTCAACTATTTTAATAATTGCATTCCTTGGGCTATTGATTAATTTGCTTGACAAAGTATTCCAAACTTGACTAAAATTTAAATAATTTCTTCTTCAACTGAATTGTTGGCCTTTTTATTGTTGTAAACTAGAAGGTTTACAGTAAATAAACATATTTACACATATGAACTATTTTACTAATAATATATTAGGCATGTAATTAGATCACAATATTAAACAATTAATACAACATGTCTACTCCCAAGATGTCCCGCGTTTTCTTCCTGTGTACTTTCCATGGCAATGTAAGTCTTTTGAAGTCTTGTTTACTTTCCATGGCAATGTAAGTCTTTTGAAGTCTTGTTTACTTTCCATGGCAATGTAAGTTTGTTGAAGTCTTGTTTACTTTCCATGACAATGTAAGTTTGTTGAAGTCTTGTTTACTTTCCATGGCAATGTAAGTCTCTTGAAGTCTTGTTTACTTTCCATGACAATGTAAGTTTGTTGAAGTCTTGTTTACTTTCCATGACAATGTAAGTTTGTTGAAGTCTTGTTTACTTTCCATGGCAATGTAAGTTTGTTGAAGTCTTGTTTACTTTCCATGATGATGTAAGTTTGTTGAAGTCTTGTTTACTTTCCATGACAATGTAAGTCTGTTGAAGTCTTGTTTACTTTCCATGGCAGCTCAGCTATTCACCGTTACCACAGCACACAATAAATCTAAATCTCCTTGTAATTATATTCATATAAAATTCAAAATACATCCAACGTTGACTACATCAAATTATTGCGACCGTCAGAAAAATTTAACCTGAGATGTCGACGTCTCATGACTCCCCAATCCTAAAAGGTGGTCTTTGCAATGCCGTTTGTCCATGTGTCTTTTTAAACTTAAAATTAAGATTGGTTTTATAAAGGGCGAAAAGAGAAAAAAATCGACTAACGATTTTGATTAAAATTCATATCTAGGCGTTGATTAAGATTATAAACTTTACAAAAGCGGAAATTTCCTTATCTCCCCAACTGTTTGAGATAGTAAATAACTTTTCATTGCAAAATTGTAGGACTATTAAAAATAATAAACTTTTATTTGAAATGTATCTTTATAAAACCAATAGTTTCGAAGATATTGGCAAATATATTAATATAATTTTGTGAACTTTAGTTGTACAGAGATACTACTTAAGTTTTAACGCAATAATTATATAATTTCATAGAGTAAGTAGATAAGTGTTATTATTATTATTATTATTATTATTATTATTATTATTATTATTATTATTATTATTATTATTATTATTATTATTAGCACCACGTCTTACTAACCGTTTGGGTTATAAGCAAAGTAGATAAGTAAGTCTCTCAAAAGTTTTTGTTCTTTTTCCTTTAACCTCTTAGAGGAAATGTTTGTACAGCAATGATCTATATCTATCATTTTAGAATCAATAGTCAATATTTACCTTTTTATTGGCCTAAATTTATATATGAGAAATTGAATAAGAATGCGATAGCAATAAGATGTTCACCCTAGTAAAATGTCGATAATTTTAACAGGAAGAAGTTTTAATACAAAATAATGACCCTTGTGCACCCAATATAGATTTTTTTGTCCTAATTTACTAGTGAGGACTTTAATTCTTTTAAAAGAAAATCATAAAATTTAAATCCGGGAGTCAAAAAATGTTTAACGTAATTATAATGCAATTTTTGCTCGGGTTTGATAGTGTATATTATTTCGTTTCACATATATTACAAGTTTTGAGTAAATATCTCAATTTTAAAACAATGGAGTGAGAAAGTCCGTGCGGAGATCCGTACCATTTATTTGTAATAAGTTAAAATGTTGACTGGTATAGTTTGATTGTATATTAGTTATTTATTGATTCTATCGAATTTCTCCGGCCCCACAGAAATCATATTCCTCGCATAATCGTGTTCTAATTATACGTCTTACAATTACATGAAAATATATTACTAGACAATTAAGGGTGAAAGAGAAAATATTACAGAATATTCATGTGGAGCCTAATATGAAATATCGCTAGACGAAAAATTAGCTTGACAAGAGAATGAATGGAATGTCGAAATACATGCTAATGATATAGGAAGTGCGTGGAACATAATAAAATATGCTGTAGTTGAGTGTGCGAAGGATATGTGTAGATTTGTGGTGGTGCGAAACTTAAAAAGAGATGCATGGTGGAATGAATAGGTGAAAAAAGCTGTGAGAGAAAATAAAGAAGCGTACAAACCAATTATTGCTGTAAAGAGTAAAACAGATCTTAGGAGATTGTGAGAAATATACAAAGAGAAAAGGTTTACTGCAAAGAAAGTAGTAGAGGAGAGTAAGGAGCAAATGAGAATAAAAGAAAAAGAAAGATTGTAGAATGATTTTGAAGGAAATGAGAAGCTGTTCTGGAAGTGGGTAAAGAAAACGAGACAAGTAGTGCAAGGGGATACCTATGGCATTCCGAATGAACGTGGTGAGATGAATTGGGATGAGAGAGCGAAGGAAGGAGTATTTTGATTAATTTTATGGAAAGAACCTGGAAAAAGAAGCAGAAAATTGAGAAAATGTTATTATTAGTGAACTAATTAACGAGGTCGAGGTGTGCAAGGCTATGAAAGTGTTAAAGAATGGCAAAGTTGTGAGCGTAGATTGGACCACAAGGGAAATTATGTGTGGGTGCACGGTACTTTTGCCAGTTTGTGTTTGTTGTTCAGTGTGTGGACTAGGATTTCGAATATTCTTAATGACTGACTGTCATTGTTCCTTTTTACAAAGGCAAAGGCAGTAAGAGTGAATATAAGAATTATTAAGGGAAATTAGTTGGTTGAGTATTCTAGGTAAAGGTTTTGGGGGAGTTTCAACTGAGAGGGTGCGGGAAAAAACTGCGAACAATATTTGGGGTGTGCAATGGGGTTTCATGCCAGGTAGAGGTTGCATGTACCAGATATTTGCATTGCAATGAGTGATTGAGAAATGTATGGCAGTAAGGAAGAAAGTGTATTGTGCATTTGTTGATATGGAGAAAGCGTACAATTGGATGAATAGGCATATGTTATGGAATGTTTTATAGAATGGCGTGGATGCATGGTTAGTAAATGCAATTATGGTAGTGTATGGTGGAAGTAAATCGTGCGTGTGTTAGGGCAAATGGAGCATTTAGCAAACGGTTTAACATTGAACAGGATGTTACACAAGGTTGTGTTATCTATCCATTGTTTTTTAATGCGTTCATGGATAAATGTATGAGGGATGCTTGTGAGGACGTGGTTGGGGAACAAATGGACAATGTGAATTTGAAAGTGCTCTTATATGAAGATGATACCGTATTTATGGCTGAGAATAAAAGTGACTTACAGAATGCATGAAATCGTTTGAGTGTGGCGACAGATAGAATGGATCTTCGTGTAAATATCTCCAAAATATGAATCAGGAAATGATTGTCCGCCTAGTATAAATGGAAAAATGTTAGCACAAGTAAATGATTTTGCGTACCTTGGCAGAGTGTTTTGTAAAAATGCAAGGATAGATGGTGAAATCGACAGGTGGAGGAATGCACCTTGGAGAATATTTTGTTGTATGTGGACTATTGCAAAGAATGAAGTAGTATCGAAGGAGGTAAAGATGGCAGTATATACAAGTGTGTTAACGCCAAAAAAGTTGTATGGATGTGAAGTGTTGGTTTGTCAGTAGAAACACAAAAGCAAGGCAAATGCAGTTGGAATGAGATATTTAAGAAGTGTATTTGGAAAACTTATGGGTAGAATCAGTAATAAATAGGTGCTGAAGGAGTGTGGTTTGAAAGGGAATCCAATTGCTCGATATGAAAGAAGCGTCTTACGTTGGTTTTATCATGTTAAGATTATGAGTGTGAATCATAAGGCAGGAATAGGCCATGTAAGACGGGTCAAATGTTGTAGACGAATGTGTGAAAAAGAGAAACATTAATAGTTTTAAGAAGAAAAGAGCATGCATGACTTGGTGTATGGATGTTGAGGCTAAGAGAGTAAGCAAGGATAGGGAAGCGTGGAGAAAGTTAGTGAGGTTGGATTTTAAGGACAGAGTTGTTTTTTGAGCTTTATGCCCACTTTTTTGCCTACCCCGTAAGGGGTGGCATGATTAGATAATAGGTATATATTTATCATCTATGTAAGTGAAGCTGATTACTTTAATATTTTAGCTCTCGCAGATTATAAATAACTACACGAAAATACTTGTTCTTGACTTGCTAACCAAAAATACTTTGATACATATCCAAAATTCGGAAAAATACCTTAATATCGAAAGGTAAAATTGACAATAATTTTTTGATCACATTTCCTGCCATACTTTCAATTCTATAAGTCTTACATTCTAATGAAAGTTTTATGTGTACAGTTAAATCCTTTTTAAATTGTAGATCCCTCTTTAGACTCGTCTCGCACAAGGTCACCGTTAATGTGGAGGTCAGAGTTTGAATCCCACTCAAACCCATTTGTTAGGGATTTACAATAATAATGTTTAAATAAAAGTTATATTAAGATATTTTTATCACCGCGTCTTACCACCCGTTATGGTTGTACGCATATTACTAATTACGCTAATGTGTGAGGGATGAGCAAGGTTGAATGTATGTACTCTCACTTGCGTGGAGGGAGAGTGGAAAAACCACCCTCAGTACCCCCGACCGGGATTAGAACCCCAATCTTATCATTAGCAATCTAGTATATTGCGATAGCGATGCCTTAGACCATACGTCCACCGAAACGGGTCACATGATTTTTAATTGTCATTAATCATGAGGGGACCTAAGAGATTGTAATCTAGATTTGTGAAGCATTAATATAACATGTAGTCATTAATTTCAATTAGAAATTGATAAGAAATTAACCTGACATAGGTTTTGAAAACTTATATCGCATGTTGTTTTTATTTGCAAGTTATCTTGGTGCTGGTTCACGCTATACACATTGACTTACATTAGTCTGGTGGGTATGAGGAGAGTAGGATTTATAAGAAAGGTATCCTTATGTGTACGGAGAGAGTGCTAAGCCATTAAGGAAAACTACTATCAGTACACTCTGTTCGGTTTGAAACCCCGACCCCAGCGTACACAGAAAACCAGACTAGACGAGCTTGATGCTTAGTCCACGTGACCACTGACTGGGGTGTACTGAGTCTTACTACCCGCCCGAGCTATTCACATCAGTTCACTAGTGGGTTAAGGATAAGTAAAGTTAAATTTAGAGGAAATATACCCGCGTTGATATTACCTCCAAGAAATTGTAACGTTCTGATTTACGTTACCGCGATGGGCGCCTATTGAAGAATTAATACACTTTTCATTTTGACATGTTTTTTATTGTTGAATCAGTTTAATTAA
>CABFVZ010005250.1:4133-34324 GCA_902151445.1 Timema monikensis | reverse complement strand
ACCATACAGTTCATTTATCCGTGTTCGTAACACTGGTCCTCCAGAGGCTTCTTTAGTTTTCATTCAATTGTAAATTATACTAAACACATTTTAAAGGTTAGGGGTAAAAATAGTAGCTTAAAACTAAAACCCAGTTATTTTCCTATCGAACTTTCCATCTTTTCCTTCTGTGTGGACAGTGACTCATTTTTACAATAATTCTTTGTTTACATATCCATGGAAACCGTGATTTGTGTATTGCTGTATATCGGTAAATAAAATATTTATATTTGGTTTTAGAATAATAACAACTCAATCCTTACTAAATGATTTGCTGCGATAAATAAATAGAGACCTGGGAGAGGGGTCGTTTTAAAGTTATCATCGTGGTGTGAAGGAGGAAATATACGTTTTGATTCAAATTAAACGCTGAATGATAAATATCTATGTAAAGTTGAAAGACTTGGATGAGTGAACTTTTAACTCTAAAGTCTAGTGAGAACTTATTATATATATTTTTTCACAACAAAAGGTTTCGAATCCATTTTAGTGCAATAATCCGCAGCCATCGTTGCAACGATCCACTATTTAGTTATAATTATCGTTTATACACATGTTTAAATATTTTTTATACATTTTTCAATTATAATATTATTACTATTTCACTCCCTCCATCCCCCACCCTCGAATGTTACTGACGCCCCCCAGGCTAAGAACCACAGGCCTAGCACAAAAAAACTAACACTTTTTGACATAACCCACTAAAGTAACAAAATCATATTTACAATGTGAATCATTAATTACAGCTGGATGCATAGTAAGTTCTAAGCTGAATGAAAAACCGTCATTATCGTGAACAGACTATACAGAGCCCGTACACGTGGCATAGTGAATCGGTGACCAACTGCGGTCTCAAAAGGCTCTAGTGCAGTGATCGATCCCTGGTTCTATTCCAGACGCTTTAATATTTGTTTTATATCTGTCGCTGCGTTGTATTATTTGCTCTATTAATATTGCTGTTTGATGTGTTGTGATGATGATGATGATGATATAAACATTTATTGTTTTGACTCTGTGCCCTTTGCCGAACTATGCCTCAAAATTATCAGATATTTAGACCTACAAATGACTTTGCACTAAAGTAATTTATTAGATCACGTTAGAAATCAAAGAAAAAAATGCATTTTTCATGTAATCTTTTCTTTACTACCATTTTGAAAAAAAAACACCATGTACCTAATTTTTGTCATCATAAAAACTTAAATAGTTCACTAAATGACGTGAAAAGAAAATTATGGCAATAACCAGTATTGGTCTTAGAAGCTCTAAATTAAATTAAATTGCAACTAAGATTTAAATTAAAGACAAACAAAAAAATAGCTCTTATTCTTATTTTACATTATCAAGAAGATATTCACTCCAACTGTTAACGCTTGATGCTGTTAGTTTATTGACAAAGGTGTGAAGCAAATAACAATACTGAAGTATTCTGAAAATTGAAAAATGACACCTGGACACGGGAATCGAACCCGGGACCTTCGGCTTAGTACGCCGAATACTGAAGTAATCATTATTCTGAAAGGTCTGGCCAACGAAAATATTAAAACCTGAGGCAGACAAGTGTGAGGTAATGAATACTATTAACAATAATAATAGTTCACGCTATAGTTCATACTTATTCTCCACATTTCTGGTTTCGTGGAACCAGCCAGCCCATGTGTATATTGTGTAGAGTATAGTAGTGACGCCATCAAGATCCAGGAATAAATGCCAGCCGGCCGGTGGCGGGTGGAGACTATTTTAAACTATGGCGGAATGTTTTATTACATAATTCATGGCTGTTTTCAACTGTCGTGTTCTCTCGGCTGAGTGGTAAGGGAGATTGACTGTAGGTCTAGACTCTAGAGGACCCGGTTCTATCAACTGTCAGCAAATCTACCAGTGTCAGGGAGTGTTTGATGACGATATTCCTTATCCGTGAGTCTGAGATGTCAGCAAATCTACCAGGGTCAGGGAGTGTTTGATGAAGATATTACTTATCCGTGAGTCTGAGATGTCAGCAAATCTACCAGGGTCAGGGAGTGTTTGATGAAGATATTCCTATCCGTGAGTCTGAGATGTCAGCAAATCTACCAGGGTCAGGGATTGTTTGATGAAGATATTCCTATCCATGAGTCTGAGATGTCAGCAAATCTACCAGGGTCAGGGAGTGTTTGATGAAGATATTCCTTATCCGTGAGTCTGAGATGTCAGCAAATCTACCAAGGTCAGGGAGTGTTTGATGAAGATATTCCTATCCATGAGTCTGAGAAGTCAGCAAATCTACCAGGGTCTGGGAGTTTTTGATGAACATATTCCTTATCCGTGAGTCTGAGATGTCATCAAATCTACCAGGGTCAGGGAGTGTTTGATGAAGATATTCCTATCCATGAAACTGAGAGGTCAGCAAATCTACCAGGGTCTGGGAGTTTTTGATGAACATATTCCTTATCCGTGAGTCTGAGATGTCATCAAATCTACCAGAGTCAGGGAGTGTTTGATGAAGATATTCCTTATCCATGAGTCTGAGAAGTCAGCAAATCTAGCAGGGTCTGGCAGTGTTTGATGAACATATTCCTTATCCGTGAGTCTGAGATGTCATCAAATCTACCAGGGTCAGGGAGTGTTTGATGAAGATATTCCTTATCCATGAGTCTGAGAAGTCAGCAAATCTACCAGAGTCAGTGAGTGTTTGATGAAGATATTCCTATCCATGAGTCTGAGATGTCATCAAATCTACCAGGGTCAGGGAGTGTTTGATGAAGATATTCCTATCCATGAGTCTGAGAAGTCAGCAAATCTACCAGGGTCAGGGAGTGTTTGATGAACATATTCCTTATCAGTGAGTTTGAGATGTCAGCAAATCTACCAGAGTCAGGGAGTGTTTGATGAAGATATTCCTTATCCGTGAGTCTGAGATGTCAGCAAATCTACCAGAGTCAGTGAGTGTTTGATGAAGATATTCCTATCCATGAGTTTGAGATGTCATCAAATCTACCAGAGTCAGGGAGTGTTTGATGAACATATTCCTTATCCATGAGTCTGAGATGTCAGCAAATCTACCAGAGTCAGGGAGTGTTTGATGAAGATATTCCTATCCGTGAGTCAGAGATGTATCCAGAATGAAATGATAACATCCTGTGCCTTCACAGATAAATTTAGCCAAGACGTTTGAGCTTGTCTGTTTGGTCAAGAGCTTCTTCTTGATTAGTTATCATTTAGAGTTGTTTTAATTAGTACTTCCCTGTAGGCCTACCCCTTCTCTTAAACGCGGGAAGGAATTAACACAAGTTTGGTTATTAGCACCTTAAGCCACAATTGTAGTAGTCTCCTAATCTCGTACGTCATTTCCTCTCAAGTCTCTTCAAGATTAGGACCGTATATATTATAAATGTATATATGCGTATTTAATTAAGCCTGTCATCAGCAGGGAGCTTGTGATGTTTTTTTCAAATAATAAAATAGCCTCATTATTAATTTAAGATGACTATAAAATAATTAAATGAAATAATAGACTAATATAAAAATATATGGAAAGATTTAGTATTATGGCTCGCTAAACTTTGCTTCCAGAAGTAGCCTATTTTCATTAATATGTCGCTTCTGAATAGGCGATAATTTACTCTTCGATATGTTTATTAAGTGTTTATTTGTTTTTATTTGTAGGTTCTTTCATCTGCCTCTACAAAATTAAAACTGTATAGGCCTGCTATATCACAATTTTTTGTTTTTATTGCTCAAGCAGTATCCATACTTGATGACCTGGTGGTCTAGGGGTAAGGTGTCAGACTTCTGTGCTGGCGGCCGGGGTTCAATCCTCGGTCTCGGTACAGATTTATCTGATTTCCAAACCCTTCCTTCACCTCTGACAAGACATATTGTGAATGTGGGGAATGCCGGGCCTCCACCGTGGTTCGGATTCCACGTTAAACTGTAGGTCCTTCATTTCATCTCACAATCACCCTACCATTACACATTAGCGTAAGTGCGTATAACCCGAACGGGTAGTAAGACGCGGTTCTACTAATAATAATAATAATAATAATAATAAGTATTCATACTTTTCAGCTTTTATGTTATAGCCTGGTTTTGGTTGGATGACCGGTAGATAAATTTTAAAGATATTTATTTGTGGCCAACATTGATAACATTTTACTATATTATTTGTGTTATTTTATAGGTATTATTAATATTTATCAAAAGTAACAGGCTCGGATAACATGACTTGATGAATTAATATATTAAAATTGTTTTAGTAGCTTTAGTAATGAAACTACTGTTCTTCCTACCAAAATCATACCATAAATGGGGTGATACTTTTACCGATTTGCCAAATTAAAATGTTCTTTCACACTGAAAGTTAGATTTCCTAATAGTTTTGGAGAGATTTCAAGCTTATGCCTCTCCCCCAAATCATTTTAGTTCCCACATTCAGATTTTGAAATGTCAATACTTATTTGGTTATCTGATAATGTTATTTACGTACCTAATTTAAATTTTCAACTACAGCTTAATAAATGTTTTACATAATTTGCCTAGAAAATTTTGAAACCCAATTTTTTTTTAACAAATTTTGAAATTTCACATTTTCAGTATTTTTCAATCTTTCATTATTTGGGGTGGTTGTTCTAACAGCTTGCAAGTATTTAAATTTTCTACCACAACTAGAAACACTTTTTTATAATAGTTTTGAAATTCTTAGGTCTCCTTTAACCTAAATCTTAATTTTTTAAATAAAGTTCTAGTTATTTAAGCAATTTCTATTCTATATCCCACTAAAAGGTGTTTTTTGCTATAATTTTTGGATTTTTTTTTTCGATTCCCAATTTTTAATTTCAAATTTTAAAAATGTTGGATTTTTGGTCTAGTTTCTTTTATCATCTAATACATTTTTTTTTCCCATCGCCGATAAATAGCCTATAGTTATAATTTTGTAAATTTGCAGCCCAGACCTTTTCTTGTACCCCATTTTGAATTCTAAAATGTTCAGTATCATCTATTTATTTTGTCTTAACACTTTATATTTAATAAAACATCACAATTTTCTACTGTTCATGCCTCTTTTTTAATATAGGGAAAACTCTTTTCATTTTAGTGTTTTTATTTTTAAATTTATGAAAAAGTTCAGACTTTTGTTACGGTTTGGTTGTGGTTCTTACACGTGTCCGGCAAATTTTAATCATCTACCACACTGATAAGTAGTTTGTTCTTTTAGTTTTGGCATTTTCGAAACCACTATCCCCTCTCTGTTTCACCATCCCCCACATAAAGATAAAATATTTAACACTAATTATGTAATTTGGAGTGAGTGTTCCTCTACTTTCCTGGAAAATTTAGTTTTCTACCTACCCTTGAGAATTTTTTTTTTTCCCTATTATATGCTTCACCTTGCTTCCTTTATATTCATTTGGCTACCAATTGAGGGTCATTTGATTTCAAATTAAAAAAAAATAATGACGGAATCTTTTTTACCAGCCTTGAAAACCCCCAGATATAAAATTTATTGAAGATAAAAAAAATCAATTTTGTTGGGTAATATTTAGGTAATGATTTAGGATCATCTGAGTGGAACTTCAAAATAAATTACAAAAGGGTTGTGTTTAGCTATGTTAAAAAACACGTGAAAATCGATTTCAGCGCGATTGGACAGACTTGATTTTTTGGACCAACAAGTAAGCATGGGGAATTTTTGGGGCCCCAGATTAAACCTTTTTTCGAATTTTTCAAGTCTAAGATTGGTTACATCATTTTCGAATTCTTTTTCGAATTCCCAGGAAACTCCATGAAGAATTTCAAGCTCACCGAGAAGTACAAAAAAAAAAAACCTCTTGAAAGGAAAAATGGACACACATGGCATGGATTTTATCTTATAGGTATTAAGTAAAATTTCCTTCATCCAGAAATAATTGTGATACTGGGAGAATGAGTAACTGCCAAGACTAGAGGATACATAGCTCAAAGTATCCAAGATGACAGCGTTATAAGGTTCAATAATTTCACGATCTTACCCACCCTACCTAACAAAACGTTCGTTATAAAATTAATTCAATTGAAGATTAGCCATACCCTATACCAACTAATATGTTGGGAAATGGTGCAAAAGATAGACTTGTCAGTTTATTTGCTTGACACTATATTCTTAACAATATTTTCAGTAAAGTAATTGATATTTAATCCATAATTATAAATTTGTGGAACTTTATCAACATAGTAAATAAAAACAAATTAATACACACTTGTAAATTTTAAAATGTATACTTGAATTTGAGGAAAGAGATTTAAATATCGAGCTTGTGTGTGACTTGCAGCATCAGAAGGAATACTTGGGGCAGTTATAACGATCTTGTCTTCTTTGTGTTGTGATCGAGGTAAACCACCCACCATATTACCACAGACTAGGCTCATTCTTTGCCTTAATTAGCCCTCTAGGAACACTACAGGAAATAGCCTACATCCTTATTCGGCTTTGAACCGTCTCCTGCGAGCCATTCATAAGTCTCTATAGCCGTATTATTGCTGTGGGTTGGATGCTTTTATTATATCGAAAACTTGAAGGGGGCCCGCGCCTTACCCCCCCTCCCCGCCCCCCCTCGCTAACCAACAATTTTTTTTTCTATGACAATAGAAGAGAGAAGGATGCGCAGTGCAAAGAAAGGGAAGTCAGGGCTTGTCCTCTCCTCCCAGTGGTCGCACGTAGGACACTTCCGGTGAACCGGCCACTGGCAAACAATGGGCAGTCACCCCTCCCCCCCTCTTTATATGACATCACAGCATTTAGTAGTTGTATGTTTGGTTGTTCGCTAGTTATGTATCATCTCTGAATGTTTTATTTATATTCGGGCAGAATGGAAATCGAAAGAATAATATTCACTATATCCATTTAAATGACTTCAAGCGCTGAAACCTCATTTGAAAATGTTTCTTCTGAATCTGTGTGTGTGTGTGAGAGAGAGAGAGAGAGAGACGTAGCTTTATTCAGCCCACCACATTGTAAAAAAAAAAGTTTAATAATTGGTGCTTCATTTGTGATTATATTATGTGCCCAAGTATTAACATTTGTGGTGTGAAATTATGCTTTTGATGTGGCGGGCCAACTTGAGCTTAAGCTAGCCGGCCACATATTGAAAACACAACATAACAAAATTCTATTCGCGTCATTTCATTGTGATCTGTTTGTGCTCATATTAGCATGAAAACTCTAAAATTAGGCATTAGACAGAATATTTAATATGGCAAGGAAACTTAAGTTCACCCTATTCCATATCCTGAGCTCAAGTTGGCCCGCCACATTAAATGTTATCTAAAAGCCCTAATTTCACAGCACAAATGTTCATGTTCAGGCATACATGATCACAAATGAAGAACAAACGACTGAAAAAAAATGGCCATTTAAGGGGCCAACTTGAGCTATGTGTGTGTGTGCCTCTTTGGAAAAAAGATACCACTACCTTAATTTGTGAATAGAAATATTATTTAGCCACGAATTTTCTCGGTATTTGTTTGTTTTGTTGGTTATCAGCACAGCATATTTTCTTCAGCTACTGCAACAAAATATACTTTATTTGTTCATAAATTTAATACCATAACATTTCGAAAATAAAATAAAAACTACTTATTTTGAATTTTCAACACAACAGTTCCAATTTTTGACAAGCCCCGATGGAGCGCTAGATGGTTTGCCTCTTGATCGGTGCGAGTTTACAAGCTTCTATTTTGTTCCACGAATACTTTGAGCTGTTTATTTTTATAATACATGCTCTATAGTTTATACTACTGAAATATGTAATTTAATATCTGCTTACTCAACATAGCTTACTACAAGTTTCGGCCGATTATTGGCAAGTGTTGGTTTGATATCTCAGAATACCGAGCGAAGAGTGTCGTGTTTTGATCAAAGTTTTGCGATAGCCTCCCCCCCCCCCTCTTTTTTTTTCCCCCCACTTCACTGGAAGGACTCTCCTCGGAGTATTTGAAGATATGTCCTCGACGTCTCTACAGAAATTGCAAGGACCCCCAAGAATGAAATTCCACAACTGCTGGCTTTGAAAAGCATTTATTTAATTTTGGCTTTTTTTCTCCCCCTTTTTTCTTACACCCCCTAACAATCCCCCACTACTTCGTTCATAAAAGACATGGGGTTTGTTGAGTGTCTTGTGAAGGAAGAAAAGAATTGGGAAGGTAGGAGGAGGAAGGGGGGGAGTCTAGGACACGCAAAACAGAAATAAAAGAGAAAGCGGTGGAGAAATTGCACATAGCTTGTCTGCATGCGGTCACAGAGGGCGCTACGATTCCAATAATAGCGATGGGGACTTTGAGCATCGAGTGTTGGGTTGGGGGGAGCCGGGAATCAAATTCCATTCTTCCACATCTCGCTCACGTTTTTTTTTATATAAAAGTTTGGGAGGGGGGACGGTTGGCCTATATTGTTCCTCTTGTTGAGAGCGCGCGGTGAATGGGATTTGAATCAACTGCATTTTTTTGCAATACAAATTTGATGGAATATAAAATATTTGTTGAAAACTTATTCATCGAAAAGAGTGGACAAGTTTAATTTGATTTATTTATTATTTTTCAAATTAGGGTTCTTGTAAAGGGGTATGCTTATTGTTAGAAGTAAAGGAGGAAAGAAACTTACATTTTACTGCTGTCAATTTTTTGTTCAATTCATTGTAAATGAAAGTATAACATAATAATTTATTTCCTCTGTTTTGATTAGGTTTGTTTTGGATTTATATATAGATAATTATTAATGGCGAATAATTCATACTAAAATTACAAGCGTTTTCAACCAAAAGGGCTTACGTGACACAAATGTGGTAATTATACATTTTTATAAGCTACCTAGCTACCTCTTTATGCTGGAAAGACCTTAACTTGTTTTCATTCCTTTCCCAGAAAAAAATGACTATTTTTAAAAATAATTTACCAACTAAAATCTGCACCTGCACTTTTTAAATTACTTACTTATATTCTCGTCACAAATGATCTGCTTCATATCATCCATCATCACAAACAAAAATACTATTCTATTCCTCCTTAATTCCTAATCACAAGAACTCTCGTATTTAATTACTATCACTGGAGCAACCAAACGGTTTGGATGGCTATTTAAAGTCTTCACACATTTTGTTTTTCCTGTCTATCTTTGTGCTATAATTTGCTATAAGCTCTACACAGACTATCCTCGAAACTTTATTGGCTGCTCACAAACGTGCATAACGCATCAAATTGTGAACGCTACGATGCATTTCTTCTTTTGAGGATCTCGAGAATCATTCACGATGCATGATGTTAAAAACTTTATCTAAGTAAGCTCTTAATACTTTTCATTTGGGTTTAAGATTTACTTGTGTGAAGAAACTATTCCCTGCTCGTTTCATGTGCATCAAAATGTCACAATTAAACTTCTTTATTGCATTTTGAAAGCGATTCTCAAGTATCACTAATACCACTTTAACTCTGAATGCTTGTAGCGTGATATTATTTCAATTCTTTAAATTCTTCAAGTGGACTTACTTTCTTCAGTTCAGGAAGTCGGGTTCTTATATACACACACACATACATATAAAGTAAAGTTTATTTTCCATTTCTACTTTTCCTGCCCGCTGACACCGACATTTTCCTATTTTCCAGTCAGGAATTCCTCCACCATTTTCAACCAACCACATGACTTTTTGTTTTACCCGAGAACACTACGCCAAAGAGAAACCCCTACCCAATATGTTTATCCCTCCAGAGGGATAAAAAAAAAGTTATAAGGGAAATAGCGAAGACAGATACTTTTGTTTTTCTCATAAAAACGCGTTTATATGCTATTTCTCACGAAAGCACTTTTTTTCCTCCTCCTCCTTCGAAACTAGGCTTGGGTAAGAAATTGAAGGATGGATTATTCTAAAAGATGTAGAGACTTGCATCAAAGACTCGTGTATTAGAAGCTACGCCTACACCTCGTTTATCCTGATAGATAGCAAGCTTACCTTGCATGGTTACATCATGACACAGCTTACACAATATAGGGCCATATTACAATACGTCAAGGTAAGACCTGTCAAGATGAGCAAAGTGTAGGCTACATTAACTTTTCACAATTGAGTTGTAGCTTAATACATCACATCCTTCTGGAGATAATTGAGTCAAATAATAAAACTCCTAATCACAAGTTTGTGAGAAAGGTTTGGATCCAAAATTAAACATACAAACATGAGCAAAAATCAAATTTGGATTAATTCGCCCAGCGACTCAAAATAGAGGTTTTAAAATGTGTTATGGGATAAAACTAAATTTAGAAAAACTCTTGACTATAAGATTCGGAAACGGTAAATATTCGATGCTATATTTAAATTTGTATAATGTTTGTAAGTGCTAAGATATTTTAAAAAGCATCCACTAGTATTTGGTGTATCCATCACGTGTATTAGTCCTTCGTAGCG
Source organism: Timema monikensis (assembly GCA_902151445.1). Lineage (NCBI taxonomy): Eukaryota > Metazoa > Arthropoda > Insecta > Phasmatodea > Timematidae > Timema > Timema monikensis. The sequence continues at coordinate 23,876 of CABFVZ010005250.1, read as the reverse complement.
ACACAAATAATTCTACCAAGTTGAGTTTCCATCTCACATTTTGGTTTCGTAACAACAAAGATTTGAGAACAGAAGACGGAGGGGTTTACTTGATGCAACTTCCCTGAACAGAAATCAATCTGAAGGAGTCAAAATAAAAGTAGAGGTTGAGGTGAATTTTCGGGAAACCCCCACCTTCCCTCCATTACCCCTTGCTCGTTGTTTGCATCTCTTATCTCTTGGTCATATGAAAATGTAACGATCCCCGTGTAAATACTAGGCAGGAAGAAGGATACGTGTTGGCGAGCTCCGGAAGAGGGNGGGGGGGGGAGTTAAAACCGTACCCCCTAGCTCTTGGAGGGTGGTTTAATCAAAATGTAACACCAATAGGAAAAGAGAATAGAATCTACGTTACTGTAAAACATTTGTAGATAGAGAATGTTGTTGAGCACTGCGTCTTACAACCCATCCGGGATATCCCTATCATTTATTTTATCGAGGCAAGATGAGGAAGATATATTTTAGAGGAAATGTAACCACATTTATCTCACTATGGGAAAAACACCCCTGGCTGGCACACTCGCCTGAGGTTCGAACCCCGGCCTCCTTGCCATTAGCAACCCAGTACATTGCAAGAGTGACACCTTAGACAATAGGACCACCGATGCTGTTCTCAGAAGGTTGAAGGTCCCATGTCAGGGTGTAATTGAAATGTAGACAAGTCATAGCTTATATGTAATAGTTATTTAAATGTGAAACTTAAGTATACTTCTATTACATAGTTTATATCCTGATGTACATTGCAGTGTCGTGGAGTGCTGCCAGGGTAATATGAGCTAATTAAAACTGTACTTGTAATCGTCCACCCACTCTTAATTTGACCACTCATATAGTTTCTACTTTACAAACCTCACGTGTGAATATATGTTCTTTGTTACCTGACCATTGAGTGTTCCACTGAGTGGTGAGGACATATCACAGGTACAGTTTTAACAAGCTCTGCTTACCCTGGCAACACATCACTGCTGATATATCCTATTGTACATGTTCTAATTGTAACATATGTTTTGTTTGCAGGTAAGAGATGCATTCTTACAATCATCAAAGATGACTATTATGAAGGTGAGCTATCTCTTAGATTAGTTCTAATTACAACTAAAAAGGAACACCATTCGTTGGAAGCACTAAATCAAATATCTGTTTGAAATTTTAACAAACGTTAAACAGAAATCGTAGGGGTGCTACTCTCCGAAGCTTGATTATATTTCTCACGACTAATAGCTACCCTCAGACAGTCAAGGGTAGCTTACAAATATTATTTCAATTTGTATAATAAATCTAGCTTAATTTAGCACTGTATAGCCAAACTAATATTTGGTTTTATTTGAGAAAACGAAAAAGTCAAAAGTTAGGCTAAATAAAGGCCATGTTTGATAAAAGCGTGTTCAATTGTGGGAATACTGTGTTAATGTTTGGGATTTTTTCACCTCCCCTCGACCCCACCCCACGCCCACCCCCACAAACTCCCGCCCTTAATGATCTCAACAGACGGATGTTGGGGAAATGCAGTCCCTAGCTTGCCACGTGTATAAATAGATACTTTTTTATTTTACTTTTCTTTCTTTTTTTTATATGTGTTGATTGAACACAAATGTTACTAATATTCAATATAGTTGTAATAAGGAGATATAATATTATAATAATTATGGAAGAAACTTATACTAAGAAGTGACATAGTATTTAAGGAAACAAGCTTACGTCAAAAAAATTGTATATTAAATTGTTATGAAATAAACTAAACATTACAAGTATATCAAAACCTTAGCGGTTATAAAATGAATTATACTTTTAAGACAAATTATTAGTTATGCTTAAATTGGTATTATATAATATGCTTTAGTGATGATAATACAAGAAAATGTCAGAACATAATTGAGTACATATTAATTAAAGTTAGTCATACTACATGTTAAACTAATAAATAAATGATAAGAAGGAAGGCTTATTAGACAATTCAATCTGATAATGTTATTTAAACAAATATGTAAGAGTTGAATCGAAATTACTTAAATTAAAATTAATGGTTCGATCCCTGTGTCCAGGTGTCATTTTTCAATTTTCAGAATATAAAAATAATGAGATTTGATTGGAATTAGTACATATAACACTTTAAAATATAGGACAAGTTTTTAATATAATTTTTTTTTAGTTCACGAGTTTTTTACATCACGTTTTCCCACCCATCCAGGTTGTACGCCTTTAATTACATTAATAGGCTATGGACGTTGACGGTATGGTTGAGAAGAAATAGACCCGCATTTGTGTGGAGGACGAGTGGGGAACATTTTTTTTAAACCCACCCTCAATACCCCCAGTTTGTATTGAGACTCCAGCCTCCCAGTCAGTTGCAATCCAGATTAAATGAGCCCGGCCTTTAGTTGGCGTGTCCACCAGCTTGTATCTGGGTGGTATCACTAGGCGGTGGTGACGGTGGTACCCACTGATAAATATTTTCCAACGTTAACTGAACCACAATAAATTGATCCGAATTTTTATGTTTTTCATTTTATTTATTGATTTACTTTACACTTACACTCCACAACTACCAGCCACACAGGTTTTTTTTTTCCATTCATTTTTTGGTAATTGCTTTTAAAAATGGAATCTTTAACTTTCCAGACATAGCTTTATTTTTTTATTCTCTCTCATGGTCATCCAAAAAATGTACCAACTCGATCGGTAGCGTTTTTCTTCACCCCCCTAGCCCATCCCCTCCAACCTTTCTCCTTCAATTCATCTTATTCAAAGTCTTTTTGGAACTGTGCTCTCATCACTACCCCCGGCCTTCCCGCAACCCGCCTCATTTCTTCGTGAGTGCTTTCCTCTATGCGGCTCTGAGAGTTGAATGAATCTATCGATTCTATTGGACGGGAGGGTGCCAGAAGATGGATGGATGGGTGGGGGCTGTTCGCTTTTCCTCGAGTGCTATTCTCGGTTCTTTATGTAATCTTCCACTAATTGGTCGTAAGATTTGCTCTCCTCATTTTAACTTAACCACAACCATCCCTGCCCCCTCTCCCCGTCCCTCCGGCAGAACAAACTCTAATTATTTATCTGCCCTGATGAAATAAATACGAAAAAAAAAGATCCACAACGATATTCCAGATCTCGTACAGTCGTTGCAAGATTATCTTCCAGGTCCATCTCTCGTACAGTCGTTGCAAGATTATTTTCCAGGTCCATCTCTCGCACAGTCATTGCAAGATTATCTTCCAGGTCCATCTCTCGTACAGTCGTTGCAAGATTATCTTCCAGGTCCATCTCTCGCACAGTCGTTGCAAGATTATCTTCCAGGTCCATCTCTCGTACAGTCATTGCAAGATTATCTTCCAGGTCCATCTCTCGTACAGTCGTTGCAAGATTATCTTCCAGGTCCATCTCTCGTACAGTCATTGCAAGATTATCTTCCAGGTCCATCTCTCGTACAATAATTGCAAGATTATCTTCCAGGTCCATCTCTCGTACAATAATTGCAAGATTATCTTCCAGGTCCATCTCTCGTACAGTCGTTGCTAGATTATCTTCTAGGTCCAACTCTCGTACAGTCATTTAAAGATTATCTTCCAGGTCCATCTCTCGTACAGTCGTTGCTAGATTATCTTCTAGGTCCATCTCTCGTACAGTCATTTCAAGATTATCTTCCAGCTCCAACTCTCGCACAGTCATTTCAAGATTATCTTCCAGGTCCAACTCTCGTACAGTCATTTCAAGATTATCTTCCAGGTCCATCTCTCGTACAGTCATTGCAAGATTATCTTCCAGGTCCATCTTTTATACAGTTGTTGCAAGATTATCTTCCAGTTCCATCGCTCGTACAGTCATTGCAAGATTATCTTCCAGGTCCATCCTTCGTATAATCGTTGCTAGATTATCTTCCAGGTCCATCTCTCGTACAGTCATTGCAAGATTATTATCCAGGTCCACCCCTAACTTCTTAATGCAGTATTTTAAATTTCTTAATCGGTCACAGGCAATTTATACGACAATCCATGTTTGCCTGGCTCCGTTGAGATTATAATATTCCCCATCCTCTCTCCAGGGGATTGGTGGTCTCCATTACTTCCCTGGAAGCTCTAGCTAGTACCTGTGCACGCACGCAGACAGCCGAATATAAATATATTGAGAGTTATTCATGACGTTATCTCATGGCCAGGGTTTGGCTTCAACTGCCGGTGGGGCTGGAAATTACTATTCGCGTGGCCTGGAAGTAGGATAAGTACCAGTGATTCGGGGTCTACTAACTCGCTAGTATAATTCCATCTCTCTTTTTTTTTAGACTCTATTCAAAACAATCATTAAACTGGTTGATGAAATATTGTTTTGCACACGTCTATACATTTCTCCCTCCGTTTTTCTTCCCAGTCGTTTCTTACGCTCATTACACTTATTGCAGGGAATTTGCTTATTGCATCATCTTAACCCCCTCCCCCCTGCTACCCCCGCTCACCCTTCCTGACTACTTAAGTGGAAGCCCCACTTATTGAGCTATTATACCTCATCAGGGGGTTGCAGTGAGGGGTTGGACCAAGAAGGGTTGTCTTGAGCTAACTCCACTAAAAAATAAATCAGCCTTTTCAGTTTGTCGGGAGTTATTTTAGTTTGATTCTAGAATGCGCTGTGGAAGGATATTCCAGCAGTTCGAACGAAAGTACACATTATTGAGGTCGGTTTGAGTGTGCATTGTCTGGATTCAAGCCACGCCTTTATCTGTGAAAGAGAGTTTCGAGTTTCGTGCTCCACGATAACCTTGTAGATAGTATACCTTGCCATACGGTACTTTACTTTCAATATTATTAATAATCATATCTATATTACAGTTTATGAAATTAGTTAATTCAACAAAATAATTAATACATGAATTACCACGCACCTAAAGAACCCGGAGAGCAAAGGAAATTTAAAAACATAAGATAATACCGGAACATTTTTAATTTAACTGCAAGGTTTAAATACATAACTGTTATTTGCATGGGGAGAAAAGGCTAACAAAAGAAATAAACACCCTGATTCGAAAACATGTATTATCTCAACCCTCTCTATTTTTTCTCTTTTAAACCTTGGGTTGGGAAACAACTCCCTCAAGGTCAAATAATCCTGGCAGGATTTCGCACTAAGTTTTTGGAAAAATGTGAATTCCTTCTTGAAAGCCTTGCATTAATAAAATAGTAGAAGCCCTGTGAAATGAATCTTATACAGCTAGTTCAGAAATATCCATATCTTTAACTAGATAATACGAGTATTACTTGGGTGAAATCCGCCCAAGTCAACTCAGCTGGTTGCTCAAGCCCCGGGGTCTGTAGCGAAGACTCGGGACGTTGTATGCGATTGCTGTGTGAAACTACACTTTGTTTATTTATAGACGTCGACCACCTTTTGATGATATTGTGGACCCTGTCTAGTTAAATTCACCGAGTAACCTACATTATTATAAATAGCCTAAATTGTGGCCTCGCTATTGTTATGATAAGCTTAGAAGTAAATTATTATATTCAAACAAATTAGTTTGATAAAATTTAAGAATTTGCTGACAAATGAAATTGTAATTTTCTTAAATTGTAGTGTTATGTTAGGGTGCACCTCTATAAAAATGATGAATATCTGTGGGTGTAAATACTTGTCGAAAGGAATCTCTTTGCGTTTTAAGGTATAGATTAGTTTTACCTCTGTATTACGCATTGTAGTTATTTATCTTTCATCCCATATTAAAAATTCTGTGTTTTTTTTCTCACTAATGACGTGCTGACCTCAATACTTTTGTTTGCTATTGGTCTGCACTAACGTAGGACAATTAAATGAAACAGCCATCATTACACCGCTAGACAAACGTAATTAATATTTTTATACTCCTAGATATTTTTAATATAATTTGTGTTATAGGTTTTAGAGAGATGTTAGTACGATGATTTTAATTAATTATTCAGGTGCCTCATAAGTTCTCTTGGAAACTAAATAGCTTTGCCACTAAAACCCTCAAATTTCGTGAGCTCTTATCTCGCCATTTCTCCCCTCAAATGTGAAGTTATCCTTCATTTTTGTGAAGCGACGCAACTTCTGTGTAGTAAAGTAAACTATCTCTCTGAAGCAACGCGGTAACATTAATTAAACCAATACAAAGGTTTAACCAGTCCCAGACTCCGAGTCGAAACAAAAGTTCCATCTCTAGACGGAAAGAGTATCGAGGTAAGTTTACTACCACCCCTCTTCGTCTAGCTACAATCCCAGAGTGCCACTCACACGGGGGAAGTAGTCACGATAGTTCCAAGTAGTTTCGGGCCAAGAACAATTCACTCCAAAGAGTTTCCCCTCCTTCTTTCAAGTTGGAGGAATTTATCCGAGAGGCAAGAGGTTTTAAAACGGGGCGAGGTAATAACAGCCAAGTGGAATGTCTGTTGTCGTTACATTACAGACAGGTATAACTGGTCCATGGTAATATCAGCACACACGTATAGTTGGTCCAGGGTAGTAACAGCCGAGTGGAATGTCTGTTGCACTACAGACAGGTATAGCTGGTCTAGGGTAGCTCTGACCTTTTCTAGTAGCTAAAAAACTACTACACATAAAGTCAGAACGTTACTACACAAATATTAAAAACCCGGAAATATCATAGAATTTGGTAATCTTTCAAGGAAAATAGTAGCTCTATCTTTGTCTTTCCAAGGGAGGGAAGTATCTCTTTTACATCTTTTACAACACATATAAGGCTATTTATTTATTTTTGAGAGAATTCTAAAATTAATTCTTATCAATAAACCTCACACAACTGAAAATTGTGGGTGTTTGAACATCTGTATCTATTAAAAAATAAGTATTAGATATATAAATTTGGTTTTTGGATCCAGAATAAGTCGGGGATTTTGTGAACTCACTATTCAATCTTTATGTAATTGACATACGCTCTTCTTGCCATCCTATTCCATATTTTTAGTGGACATACGCTCTTATTGCCTCCAGCCTACAATCTTTGTGAAAGGTTCTTTTGATAAAAAAAAATGGCGGTAAGGTAGGATGAGTAATACACGCGTCGAACTCGCGCTCTTCGTGCAGTGCAGCGTCGCGGTGCTACTTGGGGACCTACCAGATGGACGCGGCTGTTCCTTTGTGTTTTGCAGCTCCATGAATATTTCACGCAGTGGGAGTTAGAAGTCGGGGCTCCAGCCACCTGGAGGTTGACAAGGTCAGGTTCTTCACACGAGATTTCATGAGCAGGACTCACCTCGTGAAGTTTAATATTATGTCTACAGAATATAAGGACTCGTCTTTTTGAGTTCCGGCTGCACATTGTAGAAGAGCTTTCTTTACACAGCTTCTTTCGTTTAGATACCCTAAGTATTTGGAATATGTATATNATATATATATATATATATATTGGGATAAAGGGATTTAAAGATTTAGACAAACATATTCATCCTCCCTTTCTTTTTTTGTACTCGCCCGTCCTAACCAACCACTGGTGACGGTGACGTGACATAGACCAACTGGTGATAGTCGACCCTAAAATCGTGACATTAGTTTTCCGGAACAGACCTGTCCTCTAGTTCAAGTTGGGACATTCTCAAAGTTCTGAGAAGGAATAGTTGGAGAGTTGTTTAATCTGATAGGGAGTATTGTGCCTTGAGGTTTGCAGTCAGCAGGGGAAGTGTTCTCACAAAACATTTCATTCTAGCTGCTAAACAGAGGACTCGTGTCAGTTTTAATTAGTCCTCCCTCTTCCACACAAACACATACAAATACACACACACTGTTTATATATCGTCCCTCTGTATTGATTCTGTTCTTGTGTTTTAACTTTTTTGAGTGTTTTTTAGGCATTTGAAGTGTGTATCGTGCACTTTCTAAGGACATATGTATATTATACTTACATAACTTACTAACTCAACGTAAGATATCACTGTCGATCGATCAAACTTAATTCTAGAAATTGTATTATGCCAGTATTTTGTGATCCGTTCAACTGCGAATCTACCCTTAATGCCAACAGTGCTGGAACCACTATTCTATAGCTCTAGTCGACTTCCCTAATCACTCAGCCACTGCGTACCGAATCTGAGGGTCAATAAAACCTGCATTCAAAGTTGAAGGAGAGAAGAGGTAGATTGCTTCTCGTAAAGCTTTTACGCGGGTCGCGCTGAATGGTCCAAAACGACTCAATTATTTAGATGTTTATTTTGCCTCCCCTTTGCTCAATGGCAACGTCTGCTCTCGGGATGTAAACTCAGGTTCCTCCCCTCAGCTTGAATAGGTCCTCCCTTTCTACTCAGCTTGTATAGGTCCTTTCCCTCCCCTCAGCTTGAATAGGTCCTCTCTCTCTACTCAGCTTGAATAGGTCCTCTCCCTATACTCAGCTTGAATAGGTCCTCTCCCTCTACTCAGCTTGAATAGGTCCTCTCCATCTACTCAGCTTGTTTAGGTCCTCTCCCTCTCCTCAGCTTGAATAGGTCCTCTCCCTCTCCTCAGCTTGAATAGGTCCTCTCCCTCTCCTCAGCTTGAATAGGTCCTCTCCCTCTCCTCAGCTTGAATAGGTCCTCTCCATCTCCTCAGCTTGAATAGGTCCTCTCCCTCTCCTCAGATAGAATAGGTCCTCTCCCTCTCCTCAGCTTGTATAGGTCCTCTCCCTCTACTCAGCTTGTATAGGTCCTCTCCCTCTCCTCAGCTTGTATAGGTCCTCTCCCTCTCCTTAGCTTGAACAGGTCCTCTCCCTCTCCTCAGCTTGTATAGGTCCTCTCCCTCTCCTTAGCCTGAATAGGTCCTCTCCCTCTCCTCAGCTTGTATAGGTCCTCTCCCTCTCCTCAGCTTGTATAGGTCCTCTCCCTCTCCTCAGCTTGTATAGGTCCTCTCCCTCTCCTCAGCTTGACTAGGTCCTCTACCTCTACTCAGCTTGAATAGGTCCTCTCCCTCTACTCAGCTTGAATAGGTCCTCTCCCTCTCCTCAGCTTGTATAGGTCCTCTCCCTCTCCTTAGCTTGTATAGGTCCTCTCCCTCTCCTCAGCTTGAATAGGTCCTCTACCTCTCCTCAGCTTGTATAGATCCTCTCCCTCCCCTCAGCTTGAATAAGTCCTCTCCCTCTCCTCAGCTTGTTTAGATACCCTCCTCAGCTTGTATAGGCCCTCTCCCTCTCCGCAGCTTCTCTGTCGAGCCCATATCATCCTCAGAAACAATCGGCTGTCATAGGGCTCACTTTTTGTTTACCCGCGACGTTGTTTTCTTTCATCGCTCTACAAATTTCCGGGCACTGTCCCCTAACCAAACAAACAGTATAGGAGAAGAAAAGAATGACAGAATACGTTGAAACTTCCCTCTACGCGTCTGACAACGAAATGTTTTATAAATACTCTCTGATACCCTATACTCCCCTTGGAAGAACATTTGTCCGACTGTGATTTGTGACTCATTTTCCTCAACGACTCTTATTTCCTTTCCCATTTTGTTGTGACAGGAGGTTACACAGCCATCCTTTTCCCCTCCTTGTCAGTTCATTAAAGATGATCCCCTTCCCCTAGTCTGAGTACGGGGTCACTAACTAAGAATCTCTGATGTAATTAAGGTATCCGGTGGGGAGGAGGGGTTTCCCACAACAAGCCTACATGCGCCAACCCCTACCCCCCCTCAAATGTCTGTGTTCTCCGGAGAAAACAGTCCTAGCTCCTGAAATGAGTCGGACATGCACTACCGCTGCTCGGCTTGCTTGAGAGTGAAGGAGACGATTTTGATAGGTTTGGTTGTGGAGCTATTTCTTTACACTATTAGGAAGTTTGTTGAGGTTCTACATTCAACACATGACTTAAAAATTTATTATTTAATTTAAGACAGTAATCAAAAAGTTCAAGAAGATGGGCAGGAAAGAACAGGGTCCTTTAGACCGGCTCTCCATTCAGTCAAGAAGATGGGCAGGAAAGAACAGGGTCCTTTAGACCTGCTGTCCACTCAGTCAAGAAGATGGGCAGGAAAGAACAGGGTCCTTTAGACCGGCTCTCCATTCAGTCAAGAAGATGGGCAGGAAAGAACTGGGTCCTCTAGACCTGCTGTCCACTCAGTCAAGAAGATGGGCAGGAAAGAACAGGGTCCTCTAGACCGGCTCTCCATTCAGTCAAGAAGATGGGCAGGAAAGAACTGGGTCCTTTAGACCGGCTCTCCATTCAGTCAAGAAGATGGGCAGGAAAGAACAGGGTCCTCTAGACCTGCTGTCCACTTCAGTCAAGAAGATGGGCAGGAAAGAACAGGGTCCTTTATACCGGCTCTCCATTCAGTCAAGAAGATGGGCAGGAAAGAACTGGGTCCTCTAGACCTGCTCTCCACTCAGTCACAGGCTATGACAAGGAGATTGTTATCAGTGAAGCTTCCCTTCACTAAACCCCGAATTTCACAGTGGGCCCAAAAGTTCAGTAGAGCGGTAAAACTGTAATCTCTTGGTGATTGGTTCGACTAATTAGGAGGGAGGGTTGTTCACAGTAAGAGTGGCCCATGTGCTTAGGTAAGGTGGGTCTATGGGGTTGAACCCCACCCCAATCCCGAAAACTTTTCCTAAGTTTTTAATACGAAGCTTAAGGATGGTTTTGTATCAAACTTCAAATAACTTATAGAGCCATTCACATTTCTAAACCCGGCCAGAAAAAGGACCACTCCGTATAGCTTCTAGAGACATTTAATTTTCAGAAAAATGTTCAGAGCTTTAGTGGGCTACTCTAGATATCTTCAAAAAGCATTCAATTTTCAAAAATGTACTAAGGGAAGACCACTTTAAATAGCTTTTATAAGCGTGTAACTAAAAATTTAAAAAATCAGTTTAACACTTCAGGTAGCTTCGAGGGCATTCAAAATTTCAAAAAAATTGTGAGCGAAGATCGTTTGAATAGATTACAGGGAATATTACTTTACTAAACAAAATTCTTGTAAGCATTTAGTAAAATAGTTTTAGTTGCATCCAATTTTCAAAAATCAGCCAAAGGAGGCCTACTCCAGATATCCTATACTCTAGATGTATACAAATTTCAATTTTTTTAGGGGGGGGAGTGTACTCTTATAAATCCTTGTTTAAAGAGTATCATTTTCAAAAATTCTCCAAACGAGGAGCCCCACAAATAACTTCTAGGAGCAATCAATCTTATAATATTAACTGGGGGAGAGGAAGGTAAAAATTCTCTAAAAACTCTTTTGATTTCCCCCTCTTCCCCTTTTAATAAAAAAATATCTTATTTCTTATTCCTCATCCACACTCTCGCCGAGACGACCCGAGGCAGCCCGAGTGGGAGAATGTGGATGGTGATCTCGCCTCGCCTCGGGTCCGAGTCAAAGGGAGCGAGACGACCCGAGGCAGCCCTAGTGTGAGAATGTGGATGGTGATCTCGCCTCGGGTCCGAGTCAAAGGGAGCGAGACGACCCGAGGCAGCCCGAGTGTGAGAATGTGGATGGTGATCTCGCCTCGCCTCGGGTCCAAGTCAAAGGGAGCAAGACGTGTGTACGAGTGCACCGCCACACACTCGACCAGTCACTGTGCAATTAATTAGAACTCGGAATGTTGACCCATGGCGCGTCATCGGATTTAATTCATTTAATTTCTGTTAATTTTAATTTGGTTTTCTATTAATTCTTACCTCGTAAATTCTTTTGCAAAACTTGAGTGACTAAACAAATGCTACTATAATCCATTTCTTGGAATTATTCCAAGGCGAGCCCGTTTTGTTGGAACCGAAACATATGCGATACTACAAAGATAAGAAGAAATGGAACGATGTGTAGGTTTTAGGTCGCGTAAGTTGATGTTATATTGCATCAAAATAATGACTGCATGACAGTGACTGTGGGTGAGTGTGTGGAGAGTAACTCTCATCCTCACTCAGCTCGTACAGTCTCGGTGAGAGTGTGGATGAGGGTTTAGTATCAAGTCGTAATATCATGTCATAAACTTAAAATGTTGAAACCCCCACCCAAAATTAAATTTTTCCTGCACCTATGATGTACTCATCTTTATAGTGCTGATGGAAAAGTATTGATCTATTTATTTGTTTCCCTGTTCGGGTTCATTTTAACAAACTTAAAAGATTGCATTTTATTCGTACAAGGTTGAGTTGGCCGCATATTACATCTCCTTTCGCTAGTTTTCATTTTCATTCCCGAATCCCTTGATGCACCCCTAAATGGGGAAACAGGGGGGGCTATTTCATAGTTTAGCAAGATTTGTGTCCGACTGTTAGTAGTGCGTGTTTTTGCACTTTTTTCATTTATCTGCGCTCTCTCTCTATCCTTGTTTAGCAGGTATGCAGCCAATCTCAGTGCCAAGGTGATTAGAGGGGGTAGGGGGAGAATAATTGAAAGAGAAGGGACCTGATTAGAAGAGTCTGGGCTCATTTCCTTCGAATCTAGTAGAGTAGTTTAGAAATTGAGGATTCCAGAATCTTAACTATGAGCACTATATCTACATGGTCGGCGATAGCCAAAGGATCCCTAGTCCGAATAGTAGAAAGGCGAGTGAGTGGACCAGCGCGTCCGAGAGTGGGCCAGCGTACCCAGTGAGTTGAATAGCGTGCTCGGGAGGGAATCAATGAATCCAGTGTTCGTGTAATATGGGTCAACGCAGTGTATCGTGCGCGGGGACCAGTGGTGACTTAAGTGAAATGACACGGGTAACGTAGACATTGATTTCTATTGGAAAATATGTTAGTAATGAACATTTTTGACTGTTTTAAATATTTGAATAGTTATTATGTGTTTTATAGGTTTGTTTGTTTAAATTAATTCTGTTTTATGTGTTCTCATTCTCTTATTAATTTCAGATATAATTAATTATTACTCTTCTCATTTAATTCAGTGAATTTCTTAGTTTTAGTTTTTTTAATTCTATCAGTGCATGCGTTATTATATTTTCAATAATCAAAACCTCGAATATCCCGTGTGAGTTTCAATCTTGTCTAATCAGCAACGTGCCCTAAAATTCTGAAAATAACTCGTGATTCACATTGTAGTGTTCAAGTCGGTTACAATATTTAAAAAATCGTTTCAAAGAAAGAGGAAGGCTACATTTGGTTTTTCACTGTTATGTAGTATAAAATTAGGACGTGTATTTATCTGGAACTGTGGCGTCCCTGGCTATTTTGACTAGTGTCAGTGTACCTGGATCTTTTGAATGTCAGTATCCTTGGATTTTTTTAATAGTGTCAGCGTCCCTTGTTCTTTTAATAGTAGGTCTATTAACATCCCCGAACCTTTTTAATAGTGTCAGTATCCCTGACTCTTTTTCATAGGTATCAACATCGCTTGTTATTTGAAGAGTATTAGCATCCCTGGGTCTTTTTAATAGTGTCAGCATCCCTAACTCTTTTTGATTAATATCAGCGTCCCTTGTTTTCTTAAATAGTATTAGCATCCCTGGACCTTTTGAATAGTATCAACGTCTGTGTCTCTCTTTTTTTTTTATCAGTATCAGCGTTCCTGGCTCTTTTTTATTTGTATCAGCGCCTCCGGCTCTTTTTGAATAGTAATAGCATCCTTATGCTAGCTCTTGTTGCGTAGTGCGTTTGCATCAATCCTATGAGTGATAATTTGGAGACAATGCAATATTCTTCAATAATTTGGGCAGTAAACATAAAATATTCGAGCATATATTGTATGTTGCAACAAAAAGTGTTTTATTTATTTATATCGAATTAATTACTCCCTTGGCAGTTATAAATATTACGGGAATTTAGGGTGGGCTATAAGTTCCTCGCATGGCAGTGCCAATTACATTATTTATAGGCCTCCTACATTCCTAATCCTATTTTGATCTTCCCGTCAGCTAGATATTTTTATCGGAAATATTTCGCGCGCGCGTGTGTGTTTGTAGTTCTCCTGTTTCCATTAGCGGGAGGGGGGGTTGAGCCACTTTTACACGAGTTTGTCACGTATTCTCTCGCCACTGCTGTTCTTGACGTCAAAGTGTAGTCTACTGTCGAAAGAAAAGGGTGCAAAAGGGGGGTTAAGGGGGTAGGTAGCAAGATGCTAGAAATTATTCTGGAGGTGATCCAGAAAAGTTTCAAACCCCCCTCTCCTCTTCACCTTCCTTTTCCGCCTCTTCGTTGCATTAGATTTATATTAAAACTCTCTCACACGTGGCTTCTCTTCCACTCACCCTCTTTCTCGACACAAAGAGAAAGAAAGATGAAACAAGCGTTAAAAAAAAAGAGAGAAAGAGAATGAATGAAAGGGGGGTGTTTCTTTGAGGAACTTTTTCCTTCTTTCGGGTGGGGTGGAAGATTGGAGATCGTCCAAAGGCGTGTGTTTCATTTTCCATTCTACCGCCACCCGGGTGTGGACATGTCCTCTCTTTCTGTGCGGCAATGTTGGCAACACTGACAGACCCTCTTCCCGCGGGACTCCCGAGTGCTGCCAACATGCTGACAGGGTCGGATGTACTCGTCGCGGGAACATGCTATGATGAGGAGAAGGGGAGAAGGGACTTGACGGTCAGTTTTATGTTGACATCACGTGAACGTGTCTGTAACCGGCTATTGGGTCACGAGGAGAGAGAGGATCTATTAGACAGAGTTCATCCGCATTAGCTTAGAGAGAGGAGGTGGTGCAGTACACCCAGGTCAACCACCAGCAGTCCCGATCAATTGCGAGACCAATGCCTTGGCCCACGTGATCAACGGAGAGAGTATTTGATTTGCTTTTTTTATTTTTGTTGGTTTTGTGTAACGCTTTCTCAAATAGCAAAGCGTTGCGCCAATAAGAAAGCTAAAACAGTTTTAGAGTTTTCTTTCTGAATGAGAATAAATGATTTAATAACTATTTTTCTTCTTCAAATCTCTCATTGCGTGGGCTTGTGACTATTCAATAGGCCTATCTATACTTGTTACTTATACATTTTAATAATTTCCTTTAATTAATTCTGTGAAATTGTTTTTCTTTGGACTGTGGCAGCATTTTCTGAAACCTCAACCCGATTCCCCTCCTGTCCCCTCCCTGACCAGTCCACTGACCTTGAATTGCGCGTCTTGACACTCCCTTGTATATATGTATACAATCCCAGGGACTGCAAGTTTTACACCGACCCAGCAGTTAAACGATAGAACATTTCCCACACCTAGAAATATTCCCATCTCTTGCACACTCCTCACGAATAGCTTTTTATATTTATTGATAAAAAAAATAGCGTATAACTCTTTTTCCGGCATACTTTCTTCTATATTTTTTTATTCCAGTTTTTTACCCTCCCCTTAAAGATGTCAGCGACATCCTTCTCAACAATGAAGTAAAGTTTGTGGGGTGCAGGAGTCTCCTTGGGAGTTAAGGGTTGAAAGAGACTACCTTAGGGAGTTTATAGAAGGTAGGAGGGGGATGAAACCTCCCCGCAAACCTTAGCCGACCTCTTCTTTCCCTTACCAAGGAGGTCGTAACTTCGTCTCCGGGGGTAGTCATTGCCAAGGAATGTCTCTCTTACTCTCACAGTCAAGAATCCTGTTTAGGAGTAGAAGGGGGGTGGGAGGGTAGTGACGGCTTCTGGATGGAATAAAAAAACACAGGAAACGAAGCTTTGAGAGATACACAACACCCACTACCGCCCCCTAAAACCCCGCATCTTCGTCTCCTAGCAAACTTAGTTGTTGTTTTTTTTTTCGTAGTAAGGGGGTTGGAGGGGGTAGCGACCGGATCGACTTCACTTCTTGTCTTCTTTGCTGACTGCGAAACTTTTTCCCCGAGTGCGTTAGTGAAGCTGGAGCGTGTGTTAGGGGGAGTTTATGTTTCCATGGTTGCGGATAAGATTGTCAGTCAGACTAGGACCTTTTGTTGAGAACAGATTCCATACGGTATACTTGTTTATAATATAGGAGGAAAAAATATTCATTTTCAATGTTTATAAAATACCTACGTAGTTAAAGACAAATTAATCAAAGTCTAATCAGAAATTCGTTTTGGTTATAAATATTCATTCATCGGTTTAAAGCTAGCTTCCCCCCCTCCCCCCCGCCACCTTCAAGGAAAATATGTAAAACGTGGGAATGTCAGTAAAATCAGGAGATTGGTCAATCAATCACTCAGGGAATATACAATAGTTTGCTGTCTGGTGAATATAAAAACGTAGTTATTGATTGTTAGTAAAACATTATTTTTAATTAAGTTTACTGTTTATTTACTTTTCGAGTGAATTTCAAAAATAAATCTGTATAGCAAGTATAGTATTTTGATTATTTTTTAAATTACGCATCCTCGCCGATTTTAATATGGGTCTTGACCAGAAAAATATAGATTTTTAAATCAAAGAAAAGTCAGTTTTTTTAGGGGAAGGGGTGTAATTTTTTGGCCACCCTGAACAAAAACATTTCAACAATGGAATTTCTTTTAAGAGAGTTTTAACAACCAAACAAAGAAGTATATATATACTAAACTTCTACAAAATGTATTCGTCCAGTTTGGAAGTTTATTTTAAGTAAATAAGAATTAATAGTTACCCGCCTCGGTGGCGTAAATGGCTAACGCGCTTGTCGTGTTGAGCTCGACTGCTGAGGACGGGGAGATCGAGGTTCGAATCTTGGTNGGTGGGGGGGGGCCTAAATAGTTTTCCATACTCCTTCCACGCAAATGTGGGTTCACTTCCTCTAATTCAACCTTCCCAATTCCTAAATACATGAGCGTAGTTAGTACTTAAAGCGTATAATCCGCACGGGTAGTAAGACGCGGTGCTAAATATAATTATTATTAATTAATAGTTTCAGAACTGTTTGAAACCAGCTCTTAAAGGAGAATGCAGATTCTTTAAAAAAAAAATGTCGCTCTTTCTGTCCGATCAGATGGAAAGTAAGAGTATTATCAGTGTAATTATTTCCCCGTCAGGAACCTACAAATGGACATTAACCTGATAGATCTGTGTCGTACCAGACCATAAGAACGGTTGAAACACATTTTTCTCTCTAGGCCTGACTGGAGCTTGTGCTCTTTACGTCGAGGTTAGTGTTTTGTTGGAAGAAGAATCAAGTCTTGCCATTGTGTTGCCATGGTGACGTGACCAATACAATGACGTCACGGCGCCACTTGCGTCGCTTTCACTTCCGATCACGAGAAGGGTCGCTAAGATTGTTATTAACAGAGTTGGGAGGAAAGGGCTCGTTGTAAGAAGGAGCCGTGTTCGATCCTAGATGTGTCCTGACATAATATACTTGTAGTATACATATGTAACCAATAATTCGTGTAGTTAGGGAACACATAAAATGCTCCAGCACCTGGAGCTGTGGTCTACTCCTATTATTACGTGTATATGCAGTTCCGCAAAGCTATAATGTTCGACAGATTGCATATCATGCCTGAGTTCAGGATATATCTTTTAATGGGCGGTTAGGAGAGTGCTTTGTTCTAATCTTATGCCGAGGAATAATGAACTAGCGGTAGTGGCAGTAAGTGTCGGGTGCAGGTAGTCCAGAAATATACACTGATATAACTAAGAGTGAACCAAATAGTTCGATTTACCAAAGTTGTAACTCGTAGGAATATGTAACACAGTTTTGAAGGATAAGCTCAGTCAATACCTGACAACTTTATCCCTTCGCGCCAGGATTATACTACACGAATAACAGAACTTAGCACCAGATATCACATATTTCAACAGTTGTATCGTGTGTGATTAGGGTATTTTTCCGCCACAAGGGTCCTCAAGAGCTCCACGGCAAAAATCCTTTTGTTCGATCGTCAAGCTAACTATACAAAGTTATGATTCAGAGGGTCGTCCGTTTTATCAGCTCTTGTCCGCCACCACTTCCAGGATGTGCACAAGGTTTGTAAGTCAAATGATCACTAGTTCTGGTATTAAGTTTATTGGATCGTGAAAAGTCTTGGACAGGAATCGAACTGGGAACCCTCAGAGGCCCAGCACAAAATCACTTTTGTATTGCTTCTCAACATACACACACATAAGCTGGCTACATCACCCACTCAAATCATTGTTATCTTTTTCTTGTGAATGTGAGGAATGCCAGGCCTCCACCGTGGTTCGGATTCCACGTTAAACTGTAGGTCCTTCATTTCATCTCACTATCACCCTACCATTACACATTAGCGTAAGTGCGTATAACCCGAACGGGTAGTAAGACGCGGTGCTAATAATAATAATAATAATAATAATAATAATTATTATTATCTTTTTCTTTCTTGAATTCTTTAATTTAGTTTGGTTTTAAGAAGTATTTGAAACTAGTGCACATACCACCCGCATTAATAGGAACGTGGATTAATTGCCTGGCTCATCTAGTTTGGTAACAGGGAGGTTGGGGTTGTAATCCTGGCTCATTGCACAGAGTTCTCCCCCTCCCTGAAATGGTGTCCTACTCCCTCTACGCAAATGTGGTTACACTTTAACTAAACTTCGTATATATCCTCCCTGCCCCATTAGCTGCAATATACAAAGGACGGGTAGCTCGAAGCAAAATGTGAAATTAATGTAATATTCAATGTGGCGGTGGAAGTGTTTAAACCTGCGAGATGTGTCATTGTTGCCTTGATCCCGTCTCTCACACGCAGGGGGAGAGAGGGGAGGGGGGGTCCTGGCGCTTTGAACAATGTGGAGAGGTGCGAAATGAAGATCCATCTAACCGGGGAGCTGTTGAATGGGGCATGACAACACCAGAGGGACTAGTGATTGGGAGGATAGGCGGAGCCACACAGATCATCAGCGGGGCTGTTGAGGGTAACGTGTCTGTGAAACTTTATACGTCCTGCTAGGTAGAGTGGGGAGGAGGGGGGGCAAATGGGCCGTAACATGTCTGTTGAGGTTCCACGTTTGGACTATTAGGTGGCAAGTATCATCGAGGCATATTGGCTACTCCTGGTCAATCGTCTATCATGCTCACTTTTAATTTACAAACAGACATCTTTAAAATCCAGTCGTTTTCGAAACCTATTGTTTCACAAAGCGTGGGTTGAAACTACTTTACTTTAGATGCATCGATGTTACAAATCTATTTTATTTTATTGCTTTAACTTCTCAATCAAGCCGTATGAACACCGGTGTGGGTGTAGCTATCACTTTTCAAATGTAGTCTTAGGTTGGAGAAGAACGGTAGACGTGTTCTAGGTACAGATAATAAACCTGGGTACCTCAATCGGTCCAGGGATCAGGTCTCACGCAACGCCTCCATAAGGAGGTGGGGGGAGGGTGCGACCTTTTTCTGACGTCCTCGGTCGTCTCTTTTCCATCTCTGTCACATTCAGAGATGACCCTTATCTTTGGTTGAACAAAGGTTTGGCGTTAACGAATGGCGGCAATTTGGGGACAAACCTTTTTGAGCCCTCCATTTATTTTACTATATATCATTAATTAGTAAGAGAGTGAGTGAACGCACATTTTATGGGTCACAAGGAAGTGAGAAGGGGTGTGTGTGTGTGTGTGTCTTTTTGTTGGAAAGTAATCTAAAATTTATATCCAACATTGGCCCATAAAGAAGCAACCCCTTCGAAGAAAGAAACAACCCTTATTGGTTTAACAAAACTTTCACTTCCATGACATCCTACCCCGTTCATTTTGTTAACATCAAAAGAATATTAACTTCCCTCTTCATTTTTGTAGTCGTGTATATGTGTGCAGGCTTACATAGGGATATTTTACTCTGGAGGGAGGCTTTTTATTTGTTTCATCCGGGCGATGAATTCTTACAGATACTTAGAAAACTTTTTATTTTTCCTCTTCGTGTTCCTTCTCTGAAAACTACGCTCCACAGGATATTGGTTGATAGGTCCCCCCCC
>CABFVZ010005249.1:0-34327 GCA_902151445.1 Timema monikensis | reverse complement strand
ATGTGTAATGGTAGGGTGATTGTGAGATGAAATGAAGGACCTACAGTTTAACGTGGAATCCGAACCACTGTGGAGACCTGGCATTCCTTGTGTGAAGAAGAATGAAATTGGTGTTTAATAACGGTGAGTAAGCTTGGTACTGGTCGGAAAACCTTGGCTACATTCGTTATTTATGATATCATACTTGGGCCAACTATTAACGCCCACTTTTCAATAAAAGAAACAACACGTGCTTTTAAGTTGGTTCGCGTCTGGCCTGTCCTTTTAAGAAGTACAAGTCCACTATAGCAAATACTTTTGAATAATTATCTTATTATTGATGTTGTTAAACCGATATCGGTGTCAGTCTAGAATTAGTAGTAATTACTAGTGACTGAGGACAAGGTTCAAATCTAGACCAGGTGCATTGAGAATGTTTTTTCACGTGTGGTTTGTTATGATCCTCCCATTATCTCTTACTAATAATGTGGGTTAACTTCCTTTAAACTCTCCTCCTTACCCCTGCATTTTGGATATAAATTGTTATTTAATTTAATTTTGAACATAATAATATATATTTAGATATATTTAAGTAATTAGTATCTAGTTTTATAGATATATATTCCTTTGTGTTCCAATAAATATTATTGTTTATCTTTTGAATGGCTCACAATGGCGCACTTAATCTTTCTTCACATTTTCATTGCTCATGATAGTTTAAGTCCTTGGAATTTTGACTTGATATTTCTCACCTTCTTCCTCTTACTCACTGTGGTTAATCGCTGTTAGTCAATAGGATCTGTTATGGCTAATACAGGCTGATTCACTCGGAACTGAACAAATTTATTTTGGTAGGTGTTATTTTAACCATATTATAACGTAAAGTTTTAGGATATATTCAGAATCGTATAACTCCTAATAAATAATGTATATAGGTGTTCTTCAAAATTTATCTGATTCTATTAAGTTGTTTAGTAATCTAGTTGTGTTTAGTTTCTCAGTATAATCGACCAGAGATGTAGCCACATTGGAAGTAGAACCTAGCAAGCAAATATGTCGAATAAGTGAACTGTATGACTAGTGTAAAGTAGAGCCAATATTTTTTTAAAAAATAACAGCTTCTAGAACATACAAAAATATATTTTGTTTGTTTTTTTAAGTCAGCATTGATAATATTTGACGAACTCGTTGGCGTTATTTTATGTATAAAAGTTTACAGATGTAGATCATGTGACTTGACTTATTAATACGTTAAGGTAAATCTAGTAGGTTTTCTGCCAAACAACATCCTTTATATGAAAATTGGGATTACCATTGGGCAGATGAGGCTTCACCTGTTGTCATGTAGTGTACTTAAGGAATCATAGCTCACTCTAAGTGTGATCTCAAGGGGTAATAACAGCATAGCTCACTCTAAGTGCTGTCCCAAGGGGTAATGGTATCATAGATCATTCTCAGTGTGACCCTAGGGGGAAATAGCCCCATAGACCACTTTAAGTGCTGTCCCAAGGGGTAATAACAGTATAGATCATTCTAAGTGCGACCCCAAGGGGCAATAGCATCATAGATAATTTTAAGCGTGACCCCAAGGGGCAATAGCATCATCGTAATTATAAGTGGAACCCCAAGGGGTAATGGCATCATAGATCATTCTCAGTGTGACCCTAAGGGGTAATAGAACCATAGATAACTCTAAGTGCAGTCTTAAGGTGTAATAACAGCATCGATCATTCTAATTGCGACCCCAAGGGGTAATAACCCCTTAGAGCACTCTAAGTGTGGTCCCAAGAGGATAGTAGCTCCATAGCATATTGTATTTGAACATTAATGATCATTAAGATAAATTACTCTAATTGGGATGTTTGGAAATATCCAAATGATCAATATCTCCACCTTTATTATCAATATCAGTAATCCTAAATTTGTCATTCAAAATTTTTATAAGGGTGAGTTTCTTGAATATTATTTAGTTAAAACATGTTTATATTGGTTGTCTCCTTAAACAACTAAACTAAACAATTTATAAATTTGTTTTTAATTTATATAAGGCATATCTACATTTTATATACATACATATTAGTTAGCACCACCTCTTGCTACCTGTTCGGTTTGGACATGTATTTATTAATTACGCCGGCTTATTAGGGATGAGAAATTTGTAATATAGAGGATGTTTACCAATATTTGCGTAAAGGGAAAGTGTAAAACATCCTAACACGATTCCAATCCCGATCATCTAATCACTGACGGTCCACTCTATTATAAGAGTAACTTTTCAGAGAAATCCGACACTAAATCAGGCTACGGTTCTTAAAACTGAGGCAAAATATTATTGAAAAACTCTTAAATGAGTACTGCTTATCGGTTATTCAGATACTTAAATAAGGCTTCACAAGGTAACAGGCTGGATTCTGCACTCGTGAGCACAAGAATTAAGCCGGCAGACAGTCACAGGATGGCTAGAATTGAATCACGGCTGGAATTTGTTTATCACCTTGTCTTACTACCTGTTCTGATTGTATGTAAATGCACTAATTACGCTAGTTATTTAGAGATGAATAAGGTTTAATATAAATAGAGTGTACCCGAATTTGAGTGGAGAGAGAATGGAAAATCATTTTGAAAAACCCTCAGCACACCGACTGGGATTTGAACCCCGATCTACCTGCCATTGGCAGTTTATTCCAACACGAGATTGACGCTTTATACCATGTGCCCCCCAAAGCGCGTGACTTAATGTTCTGAGATATTTTTTCTAAAATTGTTTTCACTTTTCCTTCATTCAGATGTAACTACATTTTATCTAAAATATTACATTTATCATTTCTATCCAAACATTCGGATAACTTGAACAGATATTAAAACGCGTAACATGGAACAAAAACAAATCAAAGAACAACAACATAGGGTGAGTGAATTTTGAGAAGTGGAATTGCCTAAAAAAAAAGAAGAAATAAGAATAAACGTCACTGAATACCCATCCTTTTCTTGGTCAGTCAGGATAGAACCGAGTGAAAGGACTAAATTACCGATGGCTCTATTAAAGCTGCCCCCATGATGTCACTAATGGAATGTTTCATGGATTATCTAATGTCCACGATACTAAATCTCGAGATTTTGTCGTCTGCTAACCGTGTGAACGCAGAACGTACGCGGATAACAAGACTTGTCTCGAGTAACCGGTGTTTACTGAAATAATACGTTTACTGACCATGACGTAACTACCAGTGTAGTTAGTATAGTGTGGGAACTGAACCATGGGACTGGCGTTTTGTGTCCTGGCTGATGCACGAGTCGCTCGTTCACAGATGCTCTCTCTTTATAAAGTCATTTAATATCGAGACATGTGAGCATCAAAATGAAAAATATAATTTTATCCATAATTTCCAGTGCTCTTCGTCTTATTAACCATCCGGTCTATTTGCAATCCATACTATTGGGCGAAGGATGAGGAAAATAGTATTTTAAACAAAGTGTGCCAAAATGTGTGTAGCGGGAGGATGGGGAATTGTTTAAGGGAAAAAACATTACAGTAGATCTGTCTTGGATTTGAACCTTGACCCCTCCTGTCACCTCCAAACTAGCCAAGACGGGACCACCAGTGCAAGATATCCATCTTCAGATACAAGCTTGTCTCAGGAAATCTCGACTGTCCACCCTAGTAGAGCTTTAGACAGGAAAGAACAGGATTTTTTATATATATANATATATATATATATATATATATATATATATATATATCGGTGGATCAATGGATGTGAAAGGACCAGTTTACATATCAAATAATCTATGAATTTGCAAGAAATTGGTTAAAAATGTGTGTAAAATTTGAGTTATAAAATGTTAATTCTAAAATTTCAAATAAAAATCAATTCTATGATAGTATTATTGAAACTTTTATACGTGTTACTGGATTGTATCCAGTAAGCCAAGGTTTAGTCCCAGCCCTGTGCATATATGTGTAGAAGGGTTTTAGAGCCTCATTTGACCAAGCAAAGATTGGAATGTTCTACTAGCTGTCATATTCATAAAGACAAAGTAGAGAGTGAATGGGATGAGCGTATTAATAAACAAGTGGTCCTCGGGAAGGCATTAAAGTCTTATTTTCTGTATGAATTGTATGTAGGCCCTATAGTAGGAATTTTGACAAAAAGAAACTTCTGAAAAATATTTTTTTAAATTGGTAAATAATGATAGTATTTTACACAACTATTTGTGTATCTGTTAAAATTGACAGCCAAAGGTAACATCACGTGTCTGGACACATGAACTTATAGGTCTAGTAGTTTTTCTAGCTGTCAAATAAGATTATTTCCATGAAAATTAGAATGTAAACTTGTGACTACATATTATTTAGCATATTGTAACCATCCAAATTTGAAAGAAACTTTAATTAGTTCATGTAAAATAAAGCTATGCATAGTAAGCTCAGCTTAGGTCAAACTGAATCAATTAAAGTTAAATTAACACAATTAAAATGAATACATTTTTTAAAGTCATATTCAATAAATCCAAAAGCTGCAATGTTCCGAATCACAGATAAATATGATTTGATATTTAAAAAATGATCTAAAACTATCGAAATAATCAGGAGGTCCCAAGAGCCAGTTACAGATGAAAAGTGGAGATCCGAGAAATAAGAGAGAACATTGAAAAACCATCCAACATACATTTATTGAAATGTAAGTAACAAATTTTAGCTTTTGTTCAAAACAAAACATTAAAGGAACATGGTAAGCTTTTTAATCCCTTAATATCCAAGCAGAAACAAATCAAGAAATGGGTTATTTATACATAATACAAGCTTACATACAATGTTTGAACATGTTGCAGTCATTGGAATAATTAAAAATATAGACTTCCGTGTTGGAGGTCTGGGGTTCAATCCTCGGTCCCGGCACATATTTATCTGATTGTCCAACACTTCCTTCACCTCTGTCAATACGTGTATTAATCACAACTTGTGAGTGTGGGGAATGCCAGGCCTCCACCGTGGTTCGGATTCCACGTTAAACTGTAGGTCCTACATTTCATCTCACAATCACCTTACCATTACACATTAGCGTAAATGCGTATAACCCAAACGGGTAGTAAGACGCGGTGCTAATAATAATTAAAAATAATGTATGTATTTATATGTCCCTAATAGTGAATTGTTTTAATTCGCATTGATTTATTATTTATCCATAGCTGAATTAAAATAACCATTATATAAATCCTTTAGCATTTTGCACCGTCTAAAATGTTAACATACCTTAAGTTAATTTCCCAATTAGGAGAGCCGTAAGCCCATTTTTATGACAATCTCTATAATCAGTTTTATACTAAGCTTATGTTTTGAAAACCACCAATAATAATTTTGATAATTTTTCTATAACAAATGTATTATAGATTCATCAGACTAGTAACATATTGTGGACATAGAGACGTTTAACGTAATTTTACTTTATATATTAAACCACCAAAATGTTCAATAACAGGAAAAACCATACATACATCCTATACATACATAATATATGACATTAGGAGCTCTAAAGTTCATTGGTGCACTTAAAAAAGTACACCGCCTATTTTGAGCTAGCTCTAGCCAGTCCACCTCCTTACACTCTATATCTATCTTGAGTTAGTTCTACCAAGTAATCCTCCTTACACTCTATTTTTATCTTGAGCTAATTCTATCCAGTACACCTCCTTACACTCTATCCCTATCTTGAGTTAGTTCTACCAAGTAATCCTCCTTACACTCTATTTTTATCTTGAGCTAATTCTATCCAGTACACCTCCTTACACTCTATTCCTATCTTGAGCTAGTTCCATTCAGTCCACCTCATTACACTCTATTCCTATATTGCACCAGTTATATCCAGTCCACCTCATTATATCTTAGCCCTATATTGAGCTAGATCTATCCAGTACACCTCACTACACCCTATCCCTATCTTCAGCTAGTTATACTCAGTACCCCTTATTACACACTATCCTTATCTTCAGATAGTTCTATCCAGTCCACCTCACTACACCCTATACATATATTGAGCTAGTTATATCCAGTCCAACTCATTACACCTTATCCATATTATGTGCTAGTTCTATCCAGTCCATCTCATTAGACCGTGTCCTTATCTTGTGCTAGTTTTATCCAGTTAATACTCTAAACATGGTTCTGCATGTCATGCGCACCTTAACTTGAGAGATTTGATTACCCTGGTGATAAGTACAGGGTATTTAGCTAATCCATATGTAACCTCCTCCACTTTCCATTATATACATCCTTCTTGGACCAAATAATTTTCAGTTCTTTTTATATCCTTGGGTGTTTGGTTTACTATAAGAGAGCCTTGGTTAGGGTCGTGTTACAAAATTATTTAACCTAAACTACTATGAAAATCATGGAATACACATATATATATAGACAATACCCACATTCCTTTAATTTTTATATGCAATGAAAAATGGATAAGAGTCTATTTCATTAGTTATAAATTTGTACTAAATTAATCAATAAGATTAAATTTCTATGAAATATATTAAAATTATTTTTATAAATTTACAATGCCTTACAATATAAAAAATATGTATTCATATTAGACTTATTGTATTAACAAGTTAAATTTTTCCCACCACCAAAATTATTTGAAAAATATGTTTGAATTTTAAAGTTATTTTTCCACTAACCAATAATATCTTTGCCTCTAACAAGTATTTTCATGCGAAACATTTTTTGTTTTCTGACCAATATTAATAAAGTGTGACGAAACATTATTAAGTTTTTACCCATTTTATTGTGCAAAGTAACATTATATTTAATGGATTTCATAGAGAAAATTGTCACAATTAAGAAATAAATGTTATCTATCCATGGAGAATAGTTTCATAAAAAAGCAATACGGTATATTTAATATATCCATGAAACATATTTTCACAGAGTAACAATAACTTTTATTTATTCATGGAACATAGTTTTAAAAGAGGAACAATAACTTTTACCTGTATATGTAGCATACTTTTATAGAGAAACATAAATGATTATATAATCATGGAACGTATTTTAAAATATTATCAATAACGGTAACATATACTCAAGAGAATAGTTTCAAAGAGGAACAATAACTTTTATTTATTCATGGAGCGTAGTTTCAAAGATTAACAATAATAGTTATATATTGATGGAACATAATTTCAGAGAGGAACAATAACGGTTATATATTCATGGAGCATAGTTTCAGATAGGAGCACGTCCAGAATTCTCGCGTATTTAAGAAGCCATTTGTTACCTAAAGATATACCTCACCCCAAATTGAAGGCATAGGTTATCAACCTTTCCCTATACAAAATTTTACAAATTCACATTTTAAGTGTTTAAATTTTTTTAAAAATTGCATAAAAAGGTGGAATTATCTCATTTTCAACTACGTTTAACGCAAAATATCATAGTTCTGATATGAGGTAAATTGTGAAAAACACAAATCTAGTCTTCCTCAAAAGAATTTAGTAATTTCTCTTTAGGACTACAACAAAATATTTGAAGAAAATTGAGGATTGTTTTGGTGGTTTAAGGAAGTTTCCTACCTGTGACGTAACGGCAAGTTATGATAGGATTTCTCATGTTAATGTGTTTACGTTCTATTCGGTGGGTGGGTTTTAAAAATACAATATTGAAACAAAAAATATAAATTCTTAAATCTATCTAAACATATACTAACACTGTCAAAAAATTATTTGACTTAAAATAGTATTTTGTAGGTCTTAAACGTATTATTTTTATATCTACAGATCAGGCTTAGAGAAATGTTCCTGCTTAGATGTAGACATAAAACTTATGTGGAAGCGTATGTCTATCTAGAATGGGACACAATAAAAATATAAGCTTGAAATGCAAGTCAATGTTGTCCAGGCGCAAATATTAGAGTAAGTGTTTATACTCGTCAGTGGAAAGGGGAAATCTTTTCAGCAGGTAAACAAGATAACCGGCAGAATTAACTAATCATTTTCTTCCTTCTCCTTCTATTTCTAAAAATTGGCATCCAAAACCGCTTTGGTGGCTTCGTGGTCTAACGTGCTATTCTCGCAGTAGACTAGACTGCTAATGACGAGGAGAAAGAGTTTTGAATCTCGGTTGGGTATACTGAGGGTGATTTTTCCAAAAATTGTTTTCCACTCTCCCTCCATGTAAATATTTGTACACTTCCTAAAATATAACTTTCCTAATCCATAAAACTATTAGTGTAATCAGTACCCAAACGGGTAGTAAGACGTGGTACTAAAATAAAAAAATTGCGTCTAAGTGTAATAGTGCTTAAAGTGCTTAGGCCTGTCAAGCTAAGATGCAACCCGCTTCGCAAAATAGCTTCGAAATCAACAAGTAAGCATCGTCGTTAGCCTACAAAACTGCCATTGACATAATAAATAACGAATGGTGATGATGTATCCGTCCAAGTAGACGGTGCCCCTTACATCCTTGGTGTTGTAAGCGTACTCAAAATATGTTTTTTTAAAGTTATTATGTTCTCAAATTCCGATACCTGGTAAGCAAGCGCAAGTTTCCCGAGGAGCGAGAGCAGGGGATATCTCCAATAGCGCTTTGGAACCACAAGACGCAACGTAGCGTGATCGACGAACAGCGGCCCCAGAAGAACCACAAAGGGCCCCGCCGAGAATAGGATTCTGCACACATCTCACGCCTTATCTCACGTCTTTTAACGTGAGTTTTAAGAGACTGGAGACTCACACATCAAGTTACAATCTGTCTCAAACTTCGGAACAATGGGGACAGCCACAACTTGCAGTAGCTTGGATCGAGGGCTCATTGTTGACGTGACGATCCAGCATTCTGATTACAATTACTTTACTCGACTTTACAAACTTTTTGATCTAGGTACACTTAGTTACATCCAAAACTAGTTTTATTTTACAAAATGTTTGGTCTAGGTAACTTATTTAGTCTACGTTAGAATCAAGTCAACCTTAACAAATTGTTTGGTTAAGGAACACTTAGTTGCATCAACCTCATCTATTCAAATGTTATATTGTAACAACACCTGCTATTCATTTATTCCAAGGTAATGACACCTGAGCTCTTTAAATGTTTCATTGTAACATAAACACCAGATATTCAGTTGTTCCAGGGTAATAAAACTAGCAATTCAGTTGCTCTAGGGTAATAACACCAGCTATTCAATTGTTGCATGGTGATGACACCGGTTTTTCAATTGTTTCAGGGTAGTGACACTAGCTATTCAGTTGTTTCAGTGTAACGATAATGTTTTGTTTAACACTGTGATTCAAACGCCGTTATCTGCATCTCAGATCAGACGATCTTGACGTTTAGTCCGCGTGCTCACCGATGTAGGGAAGGGCGTAGAAAGCTAAATTTTCTAGGGGTTCCGTTAACAAATTCTAGGGGGGGTCCGGAACCCCCATGACCCGGTCCTTTCTTTCAGAATTTGCATAGTTAGCAAATAATGTTTTGAGTAAGTAGGTATGTTGAGATTATGGGTGGGGGAAGGGTAATAACCTACCTACATAAGTAACAAACTCAATTTATAACCTTTGTTTTGTTATTGAAGTCGCTCTTTTCTTAAGGTGATTCCTCAAATAGGATCTTACAGGTGATAGCAAAAATGTTTGTCCCATTTTCTCGGCTTGGCTCATTCCAATAAACATTCTTTGTTTTTCTACACCATATGAATGAAAGAGAAGAAAATACATTATTTGAAATGTTGACAGAACTAATTTTACAATCGGAAGTTTTACAAGATGTATCTTGAAGGAGAATATTAAAATATTCATTAACTTAGTTGATGACATATACAATTAAAACTATACTAAGAGTAAAAAAAATTAAACCTTGGATTTTAAAATGTATTTGTGTTAAGGGGGCATCCAACAAATTCCAGGAGCTCTAGTTAATCCCATGGGGGTCTGGACCCCCAACTTTCTACGCCCACCGTTATATATATATATATATCCAGTGTAGAAATAGATACGGTAGCTTACAGGATATAACCTATCCTTATTGAAGGTCCCTCCGTGTTATTTGCTAGACTAAATATATGTTGTCTGGGTTAATAACATACAATCTGTTGTTCCAGAAGTATGAATTATCAGCTAGACTGGATGGTCATAAGGAACCAAGTATATGACATGTCTGTTCCAGATGTTTGACTACCAGAAACAAACTGTTTATTGAAACATCTCTTAGTTTGCTGTTTCAACAATGCCACGTACTTTCTAATTTAAATGCATCAATGGAGAAATGGGGCAATCGTTTCTCCAGCTAATTTTTAATTCTCATTTCTTGGTCATATTTCACAGCGTTTGACACACATACACACAGATACATATATATATAATATATATATATATTTATGTATAAATATATATATATAATATATATATATATATATTTATGTATAAATATGTTTGGATATGATATGAACAAGGTGGATTGAAACATGTTGGAGCCATCGCCCACTACGACAATTGCTAGGTATGGAGGAAATAACTAATTAATTGCATATTTGAGAACTTAATTTGTAACAGAGGGAGTCACCTCAATAAGTCAAACACAAGATTCCTTAAAGTAATTCTAATGTAGTATCACATTTAGTTAAAATATTTATTTTAAGTTTTAATCTTTACTTTAGACACCAAGGCTAGTAAGGGTTTAATCTAAAAGCTAGAGATGAGGAAGGTTGTTTTATAGAAAGTGTATCCATATTAGCATGGACAGAGTACTGGAAACACACTGATTAACCTAACATATAGAACTTTTTTTTAGCACCACGTCTTACTACCCGTTTGGGATATACGCCTATGTACTAATTACACTAATGGGTTAGGGATTAGGAAGGTTTAATTGAGAGGAAGTGCACCCAAATTTGTGTGAAAGGCGAGTTGAAAACCATTTAGGGAAAACCACCCTCAGTACACCCGACTGGGATTGAACCCCGGATTCCCCATCTTCAGTAGTCTACTCTAACACGTAAGTAGCGAGTTAGACTACGCGGTCACCGAAGCGGGTAGCACATATAATAGAACCCCCCTCCCACATTTAGCCCCCATTAGCGTGGAAAGAGAACTATAAATAATGTATATAGACCCCTTACACAATTCATCCGTCCTGTATTTGATACATTGACCTCCCCACCAACAGAAATACAGCCTACTGCAAGCCTGACGCCCTAAACCATGTGGGCATATACAACAGTATAGGAAGTTAATATTATTTGTGTTAAGCTTACCAGTAGATAAAGAGAATGTCCAAGGCGCTAATCATCCATCCATATTCAAATCTTATACGAAAAATGAACTAAGATGGAGAACAAGTGAAGCATGACAACTGAGAATACGAGTCTAGACATTTGTGGAAGAGTTCATTTGTTGATTAGTCTGACGTTATGTTTGCTATTAATTACCAGAGCTTAGATTTTGATCACATAAAAATTATCAAATATGACTTCAATTCTTACTTTCTCTCGACACCTCTAAGAGAAAGTATTGTGATCGCCAAAAAATTTGAACTCGAGATTATGATAAATGTCGACGTTTTATGACCCCCTGAAACAAAAATGTTGTTTGAGCAATGCCGTTGTCTGTTCGTGTGTTTGTACCGTGAGTTAGAGCTGAAACTATTTTGCAGATTGGGCTATTACTTAATATCTTGAGTGTTCATAAGATCCCCCCAAGGGGTTTTTGGAATTATATGTCCAGCCCTAAATTTAAGGGTAGTTTACTGATATACAAAGAGGAAGAATATATTTCCTCGAAATTTGCTTTAACAATTTTGATTAACTTTTATATCTAGACACTGTTTATTACTATAAACAAAATGGCAATTCTCATTTTTCATTAAAATGACTTTGAGAGTACTTTACATGAATGAAATTTTCCAATTTTCATCATTTCTCAGCAACTATTTGAGATACGAAATATATTATGATTGTAAAGTTGTAGTAGGCCTACTATTAAAGATACAAATATTTTAATTGATATATATATTTATAAAACCAATAGTTTCTGAGCTTTATTAAGATATATACACCTTTTAGTTCTGCTCTTTAAAATTAATTTGATACTTAAGCCCTTTGATGGACAAAGATACAGTATTTCTCTTTTCTCAAATTTTCTGTAACAGTGTTCCTAGTTCTTAATGCCGTAGAATAAGTATCAGTGTATATTATTTCATTTATGATCTTTGTTGTATTGCTTCTACAACAATATATAACCCTATTATTTCGGTTTACAAATATAACAAGTTTTTATTAAATGTATATTTTAATACAAATGCATGGGAAAGTATGTACGGCGCACCGTACCTTTTTTTTAATTTCCTAAAAATATGAACAAAAACTCGAAATTAATAAACTGGATTAAATCAAAAACACACTTTACAATTTGGAAACTTAGGCAACTTTCCCACCGGATAAAGCATAAAAAAATGGCAACATTTTTACTAAACATACAGCATGTGACAAACAGCACGAACGATCAGATAGAATGCAACATGGAACATAGCATATGGAACATGGCATATGGGAGAATCAAGTCGTATTGGAATCGTCTGACGAAGATCTATAATAATGGTGCTACTGGCTACTATCAAAAGGCGAAATAAGAAACAACATAATATACAAATAGAAGTATAGTAAAGAACGGTGAGTGGGACATAATATTGATGCAGCAACAGTTTGCCGGTGAATAAAAATCTATACGGCAAGATCTTCTGACTGACAATCATTTGGAATCATTGCCAGCCCCATGGTGTGTAGTGGTCAGTGTACCTGGCTAAGAGCCTAGAAGTACCAGGTTCAGGTGGTAACATGGATATTCTTCCTGAAAGGGGAGTCACACCAACGGTCACCAGAGTTTGGTTAGTTAGGTATAAGTTAGGTTAAGAGTTTCCAATGATTTCATACCATAATACTCACTATCACCTTCATACTCACTATCACCCTCATACTCACTATCATCACCATAATCACTATCATCATACTCACTATCACAATAATACTTACTATCACAATCATACTAACTATTACCATCATACTCACTGTCACCCTCATACTCACTATCACTCTCATACTCACTATCACCCTCATACTCACTATCACTCTCATATTCACTATTACCTTCATACTCACTATCACCATCATACTCACTATCACTTTCATACTCATTAACATCCTCATACTCACTATCATCCTCATACTCATCATCACCTCATCTCATCGGGACATGGAAATAGTCTCCACGGAAAGGCTGTACAATTAGTACATTAGGGCGTCCCTTGGACAATAGTATATTAGTACTGGCTAATCTTTCCACAAACGGGGCTGCAGATTGATGTAACCCAGATGCGCATTATTATTATTATTTTATATAATCACTTATAAAAATCAGTCACGGTCGTCACAGATATAGTAAAATCGCATTTTAGCCCTTTCCCAACAATAATTGAGCTCTTGCTGCACATCAAACATGGAGCAGTGAACTAGTCTACTCAATCAGGGACACATGATGCAAATAGCAACGCGTCATGTACCTCCCGGTCTAAAGTGTATCTATTGTTAGCAAGTGTTCAGACACTGATGGTGCATGCTACACTCTGCATGAGTCTGTTTCATCCGGTGTGAAAGCTGACTAAAATATAATGACTAAGTGAAGCCTTTAACAAGTAAACTCTTGCTTCCTACCTTATATCATTGATTTACAAATGTATGCTTCAGAAATAATAGCTATCTCCTTCCAAAGTAGCCTCTTCCATCTTAAGGACGTTGCCTACCTGTGACGTCACGACGGGTCAAGATAGGATTTCCTACGTTAGTAAATTTACGTTTTACTCAGCGAGTTTTAATGATACAAAGTTGAAACAAAACCCAGAAGTTCTTAAATAGTTATAAAATAGTCCTGCAGTATCACAAAATAATTATTTTTATTTTAAGCATTTTTTTGTTAAAGTATTTTTAAAAATCCTCTTTAACTTAGGCTATTTGGCTTGGTCATGAAAATGGCCTGTATGAGTCTTCCTGCCAGGATGTGGATTAAAAAAGTCCGTGGAGCATATGTATAACTAAAATAGCAAACAATGAATAGGTAAAATTAAAAAGAAAGTCTAATTTTTCAAGGCACAATTAAAGTGAATGTGTAAACTCATCCAAGGAAGAGAAAAAGGGTTATCAGCACATAGAAAAGAGCCCTCTCAAGGTTA
The DNA here is from genome assembly GCA_902151445.1 of Timema monikensis. Lineage (NCBI taxonomy): Eukaryota > Metazoa > Arthropoda > Insecta > Phasmatodea > Timematidae > Timema > Timema monikensis. Next base: position 20,139 of record CABFVZ010005249.1, on the reverse strand, counting down.
ACTTATAATTTTCTTACCTCTCTTTCTATTCTGTACATTGACGTCTAAGTGTAATCGTGCCTAGACTGCTTAGGTGCAACCCGCATCACAAAATAGCTTCGAAATCTCCAAATCGGCAACGTCGTTAATTGCAGTGTATCACCAGGAATGTGTAATTTACAACCATACAAGAAAGTAAGATACATAATTATTCACATACATTATCTTCTCATTCCCACAACTCTATGTTTGAAAGAAAATATAAAATATCAATAGTATTTATAACTATACTTGTTCAAGATAAACGTCTGAAAATGAAGAACTAAAAAAAATTTGCTTCCACAACCAGGGGATCATAAACAAAATTTATTTGCACATAGGGAATGCCAGGTCACCACCGTGGTTCGGATTCCACGTTAAACTGTAGGTCCTTCATTTCATCTCACAATCACCCTAACCATTACACATTAGCGTAAGTGCGTATAACCCGAACGGGTATTAAGACGCGGTGCTAATAATAATATTTGCACATAAGAACTATCTGGGATGGAACAAAAAAAAAAAAGATGGCGTGTAATCAGTATTCGGGTCCTGGTTACTAGTATTTCAAGTCAGCGAAGTTAGGGAAGAGGCTAGCACGATTGACTTTGTATCAGGAGATCCAGGGTGATTCATGAATAGTTGCAAATTAAGATGAATTATTTTAAAAGTTTGGTTTAATATTGGTGATGTTCTTATAAATGTTAATAATATTCTATTTACTCTCTCAGAGTAGATATTTCAAGAAATTGAAATCCAACACTTTCATTTAATCATACTTATACTAGTGAACACATTTTGGCTATGAACGATATAATTGAGGAGCTAGGCTTCAAATTATTAAAGGAATGCGAAAAGAACTTTAGAGTTGCAAAATTCTTCAAACAATAACATTTTACAAGCAGAGAGAGTACTATACTGGCAAGAGTCTGCAAGCTGCAAGTGGCAAAAGTGGTGAAAGTGGCAAATGTCATGAGTTTTTAAACCAATAAAAATGTTTTTGATCTCGATTATATTAAAATGTATTGTTTATTCGGTGACCGATGGATTGTAGCTCACTATAAACAAAGTCCTGGTAGCACTTGCCCCCTTTTGTGTGTTTATTCACTTTAAAACAAGTGAGGTAGAGCGACAACCAACACCTGCCCCAACCTGCCAACAGGTAGTTTGACCTCGGTGCCATATCCAGTGTGTTGCACGCTTCACGCTCGTTGACCGCTCCTCACACCGCACGCACCACGGGCTGGTGACCAGACACCTGCGTCTGTACAGGGATCACCAGCCAAGGGGAGGGGATTGGTCAGGACCGCGACATGGTGGAATAGCAACCAGAGGGAGGAGGCACGAGTCTGTTCTCTGTAAGAATATCCAAGAAACAAGAGTGTTCTCTGTAAGAGTATCCAAGACACAAGAGTCTGTTCTATGTAAGAGTATCCAAGACACAAGAGTCTATTCTCTGTAAGAGTATCCAAGACACAAGAATCTGTTCTCTGCAAGAGTATCCAAGGCACAAGAGTCGGTTCTCTGCAAGAGTATCCAATACACCAGAGTTTGTTATCTGCAAGAGTATCCAAGACACAAGAGTTTGTTCTCTGTAAGAGTATCCAAGACACAAGAGTTTGTTCTATGCGAGAGTATCCAAGACACCAGAGTTTGTTATCTGCAAGATTATCCAAGACACCAGAGTTTTTTATTTTCAAGAGTATCTAAGACACAAGAGTCGGTTCTCTGCAAGAGTATCCTAGACACAAGAGTTTGTTCTCTGTAAGAGTATCCAAGACACAAGAGTTTGTTCTCTGCGAGAGTATCCAAGACACCAGAGTTTGTTATCTGCAAGATTATCCAAGACACCAGAGTTTTTTTATTTTCAAGAGTATCCAAGACACAAGAGTCGGTTCTCTGCAAGAGTATCCAAGACACCAGAGTTTGTTATCTGCTAGAGTATCCAAGACACAAGTATCAGTTCTCTGCAAGAGTATCCAATACACCAGAGTTTTTTCTCTGCGAGAGTATCCAAGACACCAGAGTCTGTTCTCTGTAAGAGTATCCAAGACACCAGAGTTTGTTATCTGCTAGAGTATCCAAGACACAAGTATCAGTTCTCTGAAAGAGTATCCAATACACCAGAGTTTGTTCTCTGCGAGAGTATTCAACACACCAGAGTCTGTTCTCTGTAAGAGTATCCAAGACACAAGAGTCTGTTCTCTGCGAAAGTATCCAATATACCAGAGTTTTCAAGCGACACAAATAACCATTCATTTCAAGAGCCCCATGAAATGTATATTATTTAAATAAACTAAAAAATCCAAGAAAACGGTATGAAGCAAGGTAATTTGAGTGAAATGTATCAGCTCTACAATGTATAAAGTATTTGAGGATAATGAGATATAAAGTATAACACCCTCCTAATACAGCTTATTTCCTTAGTGGAAACCACTGTGTCAACTCTCCCGGCAGTAATGAATAATTGCTAAGGTCGTTGCTACAAAAATGTTCAAACTTGATAGTTCATACTACATTCAATAGCTATATACATCCAGTAATATGACCTTTTATGTCCTTTTCTCTTCCTTCCTCCAATCCTCGTAGACTCCTATAGTATACAGTGGTCTTTTTCCCTACGTCTCAAGCAGGAAACACGTGTCATTTCTGTGAACTATTGTGTGTTTTTAGTGTTTTTTGATAGAGTGTATTGACAGGTTTTTATATTCAGAAACGTAGCCATGAGAATATTTGCCTGTAGCAGAATTGATACAGAGGGCGGTGATACAATCTGTGAACAGGGCACTGACACGCGATGAAATCGAAGGAATAGTTTCAGGCGAGTCCTGAACTTGATGAACCGATGATAATGGATGATAGAATCATAGCGGAAACTTGAGTCAACAAAATAATGTAACGAAGGAGAACAATTACCTAGCTTCTGCATCAAGGGTGACCTGGTGGTCTAGGGGTAAGGTGTCAGACTTCTGTGCTGGTGGCCGGGGTTCAATTCTCAGTCCCGGCACAGATTTATCTGATTACCAAACCCTTCCTTCACCTCTGACAAGATATCTTGTGAATGTGGGGAATGCCAGGCTGTCACCATGGTTCGGATTCCACGTTAAACTGTAGGTCCTTCATTTCATCTCACAATCACCCTACCATTACACATTAGCGTAAGTACGTACAACCCGAACGGGTAGTAAGACGTGGTGCTAATAATAATAATAATAATAATAATAATAATAATAATAATAATAATAATAATAATTCTGCATCAAATCTAAAGATGCACTTGCCCGATACCAGCGTGCAATGGTCTAAAGAAACAAATACTATGGATAATACACCGCCTACCATAAATTAAGAGAAAATATAAAACAGAACATACACTTGCATAGAACATACTACCATTGACAAATTCCTGTATTTTTTAGTGATGTTTCTTTATAATTTAAGTAATACGGCACTTTAATTATTCCGATATTACGCTGGTTTTCATGGTGTCGGATTATCCAGCTTATACTGTAGTTCTTAAATTTAGTTTTTGTTAGTAATCATTATGATTTGAAACACACTAAACAAAAGGGCACTTCTAGCAGAGGTCCTAGCTGTCTTATCATACACTTTAGACAAGCATTACACTTTGGTGATATTTGATGGGAATCTTTGGGGAACGATTTCCCAAACTGTCCTTATCTGAACCTCTCTAACTGGTACAGTTCTTATAAAAACACCCTACTCATCACTATCCATTAGATTGTAAATCTTGTATTGAATTAAATTTTACTACAAGTATTTAACTTGCACTTTCTGAATAAACTGATTGGACAAGAACACGAATTACAAAATACTATAATTATAGATCAAACAAAATACCCATCGAAACAGCAGTGTGAAGAGTAGACTCCCAATTCACCATTATATTTTTTTGGCCATGCTGAGGATCGAATCCAGTATATTAGCTTATCAAGTGAATCAGCGACTGAAGTAAGTAGTCGAACTGTATTGAACTTAAGTCTACTATTAATAAAGCAGAAGTTTCTTGTACTTAGCCAAACTTACAGTAAATTCATAGTCATTCTTTAAAAAAATCTACATGCACTGTTTAAGGAGGAATGAAAGGTAATGCTAACTAAGATCCATTTGTTTCAGTTTTGAATAAGGAAAACATATTTTGGAATAAATAAATAAAATATTATTTCAATAGAAACGTTTAGTTCAATTTTTACTCATAGTAATCCCAAATATTATTTAATATCTGTCATTGGCATTGTTTAGTCTGACCAAGAATTTTTCTCCTCATTTATAAGTTTCTTGTCAAATAACGCAGTGGCGGATATGTATAAAAGTGTATGTCTAATCAATGTTTCTGCTGAAACCATATTTTAATTAGTTTGGTTAAAAAAGTGATGTGTTATAAAACTAGAAAAATATGGACCTTAATTCGTGTAAGTTTCTTTCGCAACTTAAAAGACCGTATTCCGTAAAACGAGATCTATGCCCTAGTTACAGTTTGCTCTGTCCACAAAGTCCCGATATGTAAAGACCATATTCTATGAGAAGAGTTCTACTCCACAATTATTACAGTTTGCTCTGTCCATAAAATCCATATTAATTGGTCCATAGTGCGTTGCACTTCATGGATAGAGGGATCAATTTTACTTACTAAAGGACTATAGTTACGAAAGACTTCGGAGTAAAAACCACAGATAAATAAATAAAGATCGATGTACAAATCAGAAATGACTACATCATTGTTAGTAAGGAAAACGGTTATCATTTCTAAACGTGTTGTAGTTCATTTACGCACCTTTAATAATATGTAATTAATATAAAAGTGAATGTAATTTGTCAGTAATTATTTTTAACTAAATCCTATAAACAAAAAATACAAATATGAACATGTTGATTGTGTTTAGTCTAGATTATTTTCCCCCTTCTAGAAATTATTTTGACAAAGTGCTAATTTTTCCAATTGGTTGACGTGATATCAAGTAGTTAAGAACACGGAGTGTGTGCACAAAATTAAAAATCACACACGATGTGATTCGAGAGTAGACATTCTATTTCACATTTTTAACAAGTGTATAAAAGTTATAAATAGTGATTCAATGATTTCAAATCATTACATTTCACTGGTTATATGGGGTCAAACTTGTTATTTTATGTTTTTCGTGAACCATTGTTACGGTAGTTATTGAAATATGAGGCTGAAATTTACTATAACTAGACATTCATATGAAGTATAGTATTATAAATACTGCATTATATACAACATAAATATATGGATGTCTAGTTATACCAAATTTCAGCCACATACATTAATTACTGTACCTAAACAACGGTACGGGAAAAGCATAAGATAGCAAGTTTGACTCCATATAACCTGTGAAATGTAATTAAATTTGAAGCCAATTAATTAATATTTACAACTTTTATATTATTATTAATATTATTAGCACCACGTCTTACTACCCGTTCGGGTTATACGCACTTACGCTAATGTGTAATGGTAGGGTGATTGTGTTCAGATAAATCTGTGCCGGGACCGAGGATTGAACCCCGGACCCCCAGCACAGAAGTCTGACACCTTACCCCTAGACCGCCAGGTCACCATTACAACTTTTATACATTTGTTAAAAATGTGCAATAAAATGATGGTATAATGACCTTAAGGACTATCTATAAGGATACAGAGCCTTCAAAGCTCTTACAAGAAGTTTTAGTCCTCCCCTCTTCATCTTCTGCTCCGTGCTCCAGGCAACCCGCATGGTCTAATGTGTCACTCTCGTGTTAGAGTGGACTGCCGATGGCCGGAATATCAGTGTTAGAATCCCGGTCAGGTGTTGAGTCTGTTCGTGATAGGTTTTTACCTGGAAGACAGTTCAAAAATTACATGTTTAGGTTTTGTGTCATCAATACTTGTAAAATATTATTTTTTTGTTATGAATGTTCAGTTTTTTTAATTAAATGTTATATTATACATTTAAAATAACATAAGCTTAAGTTTTTTCATACTATTTCATTACTTTTAATAACTTATTTTTACCCAATCCGAAACTATATTTTAAACATAATTAAAAGTACTTATTCTTCGTTTTGGAACGTTATTGACTAAGTGTGTAATATAGTGCATACATCAATACCTCTTAATACAGGCATGCTATTTACTCGGAAAATATAAAATACTTGTCTTTTTTATATATAATAAATTATTTTATGGTTATTGTATATTTTGAAATATTTAACTGAATAACATATTTTAATCTATTGCGTCAGTGCGTCATTGTAGAGAACTTGTTTCCGTCATGTTTATTCACATGGTTTAAATTCATTGGTCACCATTTTGAACTTAGTTTCGTTAGACCTTTAGTGAAAGTGCTGTGAATAGTATTTTTAAAGTGGAATAAAACGATAAAAAAATTAATAAGCTTTGTGCCCGACCTCAAATAAATATATTAATAGATTGGATTAAACTACTGTAGTTAACTATCACATTCATAAACTTCCATATGTTTTTGTTGTTGTTATTTAAAGTGACAGATGTCAGCTGTTGGCGTAGGGATAAAATTAGGGACTATTTCTAGTATCTTTTTGAGCTGTCATCCAAGTAAACTAAGGTTGTGAATGTACATTGCTGAGACTGTTTTTCCTAAATGTTTTCCAACTTTCTCTCTCTCTCTTTCCATATAAATGTGATTCATTTATTCTAGAATTATACATTACTCATCTTTATTCAATCAGAGTAGGTCTAATTTATAAACATCGCCTTAGCCCAGTCGCTAGCTGTATACTTACTAAGCAAAGTATCTCAGGTTAGATTCCCGGCATAGCTAAGAAACTTGTCTTTTTTGAAATGCGTATTTTTCCTTTCACAGTGAAGATGGGAACTACATTCCTACTCCACCGGGAATGGAGCTGTTGTCGCTGGGAAGTGGTCAGAGGGTGTCCTTGAGTCGAACTTATGGGCTGTGTCAGTTTCGACTAGCGTGGCTAAACCGTGTGTTTATTTCCACTGTTCGAACACACACACATCCAATATTTTCCAGTGGCAGATATTTCCAGTCACAGAGCCTAACTCTGGCACGGCCATTGTTCACCGACTCGGCAAGGGCTATTGTGAGCATCCTCCCGCCAGAGTTAGTTTACCAACAGCTTGTATTCGATGACGGTGGAGATCATTTACGCCCTTTAGATACAAAGTGAATACATCTCTCTAGATTCTAACACAGCTGTAATCTCCTTCCTCCGTATAGTATAGTGCCGGTGTGCTACAGAAAGATCGCTGTGATTGGTTACTGTGTGTGGTTGCAAGTGGCTGAAGAAACATGTGTGTGTGTTACAAAAAGATAAGAGTGGATTGGCTCAAACGTTCTTGACTGAGCGTAATGAGGTTCTGTTTTAACTTGACAGTTTGGTAATTTCATCTGTCTGTCAGTATCTTTGTTCCGTGAAACTGTCAAATTCGTATACCAATTTTAGTTAAATTAGTCAAGGATATTCTTTGAGCCTACGCCAAACTACGTACGTGCAGTACAGGGTTTCTCAAACTGGTTATTCAGTTCAAGATGGCTGCCGATCAAAGAGTTTTTCATTTAGTAGCTCATCTCAAGTGATTTAAATTTAAAATTCCAAGCTTATCGATTGAGTATCAAATGGATATATATATTTTTTAATTCTTGACATACATTGCAAGGCTGACGTTTTAATTCACGTGAACAATAACTATATTATATGAATATATTGTACTGTTTTTTGTTTGTTTTTTGTCTAACATGATCAGCAAGAAAATATATCAATTTCAAAGGAGGAACTATAGGAGATATTTCAACTATAAATCCAAAGAGACATCTTAAGATTGTAATAACAATAATAACATGAAGGAAGCGAGGTCTACTGTGCACAGAACTACTAGTAGTTTGCACCAATATACTATCAAAATGCTATGAGAAGATTTATTTTTATGTTTTCCATCGTCTAACAAGAAATTGATTTAATATTAATTATTTAAAACTCACAATTAAAATAGCATAAAATAAGCTTACTTTGAAAAACCAAAAGTGCACATCCCTTTTCATATATTTTTGTTGTTGTCTAGAACTACATTTTTAAAGAAAAATTCCTACTTTAGATTATCTATTGAGATCAATTTTAATAGTTTTACTCTGATAATATATTGGGGTAAGTTTATTGTAATTCGCACCCTTTTTTTCCATGCGTGTATACACCAAATAGGCCAACAGACAACTGCACGAAGCAATTTTCTTTAGGTACGTTTTTTGACTTCAAGATGAAGTTCAATCGATTCATAATGTTGCATACATGTAGATTTCAATTTTATATCTCATAAACATACTAAATTGTTTGTGGTTTGCAAGATAAATTTCCGTGGTTAAACTTGTTTTATTGCTACACTTATGGGAAAGTGAGAGCAAAAGACAGCTCTTGAACTATTCACAAGTTTTGTGTTAGGCACGTGAATTGCCTAGTAAGATACACGAGTAAAAATCAATTTAAAATACCCACAAGTTAAAGCATTGTTTTGTATCATTTCTTAGAAAATGTATTATCAAGTAAAAACCCACTAAAACCTTTTTCTGACTTAATCAAGTTCATTACAACTTCACTATTTCCTATATAAAAATTTAAGAACATTTAAAATGTATGGGTTTACTTTTGGTTTACTCGCATGTGTTTCAGGTATCTTTTATTTATTAATATTAGCTATTTATAAAATGTAATTATTTGCAAACCTTAATCTTCTGGCCTAGATAATGGCAGGCTGTGATAGTGACAAGTGGATCTTAAGATACAATTGTTAGGTAAACAATGATAATTAGATACTTTTTAATCGACCTCAGTGGTCTTGGGGTAATAAATATCTCATCTCAGGACCCAATGTTGGTCGGTTCAAATCCAACCAAGGTCTATGGATTTTTATTGGGTGATAAAAATCCTTAGCACAACTTCCTTCGGAGAAGTGAAGCCGTAGGTCCCATGTTGATTGTGGCGTGTAAAACAACCCTGGAAGTATTTCAACATATCTTTCTCGACAAAGTTGGTGGGCCATTTCATCCTCGTTCATAGCGCTTCTCTTGCTGATATAATCAGTGGGTTCAGAAAGTGCACGTTAAATATCTCAAATATAAAAAATACCTCTTTAAGCCATTCAATGCCTTCTTGTTATTCCTGTGAGCTCCTTATCGCAATCCAATCACAACCTTTTATGTATTATGTTATTCTAGACAGTTGTTATAAATATTGTTGATGTCATAACTAAGTTCGAGGACTGGCTGTAGTGAGATTCATAGACCAGGTCCGAGGCTATGAACCGGAGATGTTCCTGTATACTGTGATCCACGTCTAACTTTTCTTCCAGGGTATCTGCATATCCACATTAGGGGAGGGGGGAGCAAGTGCACACAAACTTGTGTGGAGAGTGAGCGTAAACAAATTCAGGAAAAACCACCCTCAGTACATGTGACTGGGATTCGAACCCCGAGCTCCTCGTCATTGGCAGTCCAGTCTCTTGTGAGAGTGAAGCTTTATATAAGTGGTAATCAACCTGGGGGTACGCAAACAGAAAATATTGAATAGCACGGATATAGATCATTCGACCACTGAAGAGGATTATTCGGAAATTAGGGATTTGAATTATTATTATTATTATTATTATTATTATTATTATTATTAGCACCGCGTCTTACTACCCGTTCGGGTTATACGCACTTACGCTAATGTGTAATGGTAGGGTGATTGTGAGATGAAATGAAGGACCTACAGTTTAACGTGGAATCCGAACCACGGTGGTGACCTGGCATTCCACACATTCACAAGATGTCTTGTCAGAGGTGTAGGAAGGGTTTGAGGGATTTGAAATTCCGTTTAAAGATCCAGAACAAAATATCTTAAAACTAATAATAAATTTTCGTTTCAAACGCATCTAAATATGACTAAACTATTTAGTTTATCTGTTGTTGTTTTTTTTTTGTTTTTTTTGCAACAGGTCCTAATACCTATCTGAGATGTTTACGTATTTAGACTAATAGGGTAGAAATGAAGCAGATAAACTCGAAAGAAAATGTATTTGCATTTGCGAAGGGAGCTTGTAAATTCGTTTAGGATAACATTCATTAATCCCGTTTGGGATTTAAACCTCTATCGCTCCTTTATTCTCAAACCAAACCGGACGATACTGATGCCTTAACCCACACCTCCAGCGATGCAGGCTATGTTGTATGGCTATTGAATTTCCTCATTTTGTGTTTTGAAGACATTTTACTACTTCCTATTTTGGATCCATTATTTAAATGAAAATTTAAATGAATTAATTATAAGCGACATATATGATAAGCTTTTATTAAATGTATTTCATTTTAAAGGTGGTAGGATCTTAGATATGCTTTTGTGTTATAGTTACAGTTGGTACGATGGTGAAAATTGTCATATAAAGCGAGATTCTCCCTTTTACTATGTGGAGTCCACACCATTAATATTTTATCCACTGAATACAAATCCTGTGGTATTGAGAAGTGAAAGGCAAATGTGAAATTAGGATGTAAATGTATAACTACTTCACTAGTTATGTAATTGAAAGAGCTAAGAACAATTATAAATAGTGAAGGCCACAAACTCTCTCTTTTTTAAATATTTTTCTTTAGTTTATATATGAGATTATTATATAATAACTTAACATTGTTTTGGTTTGTTGTTGGATTGTTTTACATCTTTTTAAAAAAATTATCTCATATTAAGTGAAATTATTGTGATCGTGAAAAAATCAATCTTGAGATATTGACAAATGTTTACGTTTTACCGTATGTGAACACGAACCCAAAAAAGTGGATTTTACAATTCTCTCTGTTTGCCTGTCTGTCTGTCCCTGGCCAAGGATCCAAAATGGGTTTATGGATTTTGTTCAAACTTTATATTTATATTTTATAGAGCTACTGTGCGACAGTGTCGTACTACGTTCAAAAACCTGTTCAGATTATAGGCATAAAATTATTATTAATTTTATAGCGGGACCAATTGGTATTTCTGATAAGATGAATATTTTATTTAGTTTTTAAGTGTTCTTATCATATTAAACCATTTTTCCAGGTACATAGATTGTGTTCCTTTAATATGAGTAAGCTTACAAACAATAGTATGTATAACCCGCCTCGGTGACGTAGTTGACTAACGCGCTTGTTATGTTGAGCTCGACTGGTGAGGACGGGGAGATCGAGGTTCGAATCTCGGTCGGGTGAACTGGGGGTGGTTTATCCTAAATAGTTTTCCACTCTCCCTCCACGCAAATGCGGGTTCACTTCATCTAATTCAACCTTCCCAATTCCTATTCCATTAGCGTAATTAGTACTTAAAAGCGTATAACCCGAATGGGTAGTAAGAACAGGTGCTAAATAATAAAAATAAAATAGTATGTATATAACGCATAAAGTTTGTAGGAATTCCAAATAACAAACAAGTTAACCATTATCCCTACTAAACTTTATAAATAGACAAAGATTGAGTTAAATTTCTCACAATCAAACATGAAGGGAATTCAAATCGAAACAATAACTGATATTTCCAACTTGCTTTAAATTGGAACGTACGTGAAGTTTAGCAACACGTTTGTACAAAGAAGATTTCTTAAGTTTGTGTTAAAATAATTTTTGTATTTCTAGTTACAAAACTACTTGTGTCAGTGGTACTAAATCCGTAATTATCATAAACTTGCTTCAGTGGTTGCATGGTCTATAGCACTAGTCTCTCAGTAGATTAGATTGTTGATGATGGGGAGATCAAAGTTCGATTCTCGGCTGGGTGTATTGAGGTGGGTTTTGTTCCAAAAATTTTTCCAATCTTTCTCCAAGCAAATGCAGGTATACGTCCTATAAATATAACCTCTTCATCCTTAAGACCATTCGCGTAGTTAGTACATAATCAATCGTATAACCTGAACGGATAGTAAGACAAAGTGCTAATTATTTTAAATCAAAACATTAGAAATCTTTGGAGGATAATCTTCATTGGGGACATAATTTAAACCAATAAATGTATTATATAACTATGGTTAGTACAAAACCACCACTTAATAAATATTGTAAAGTTGTACATGTAGCCTATTTTTTTATTTTCCCTTTATAGCTTCACTTGAATAAATGCCAATTGGATCATAGATAATGATAATCAACAGATTCGTGTAAATAGATATTTTATTTACGTGTATGGATTTTTTTAAATAATCAAACCATTTATTACAAACCTTCTACATCTATATAGCACATAAGCACACAGCTTATAGATTAAAATCAAGCTAAAACACTGGGCCATCTGTTACATGCTCAGACCTAGTGCTTATATATTTACTAATTGGATAACAGAACGAAACCATATACAAATATAAATGTAACTATTAGTAGTAACACTTGTAATGTAGCCAGGGATCCCTACAATGTAATATCCACACTATTAAACATATAAGTGACTACAATCACTGTTTTCCGTCTTGTCCCTATCTCCTTCTCTGTACCGTGTGTATGTCCTAAGGTACTGGCGACCCTTCATGTTCTACGGGGTGGGTTTTTTTTATGTAATTTTCCCACCCCTAACCAACAGAATGCACCTTTCAGCCCGCCAGGGCGCCATTGTATGTCTGAGGTATATTTGTTTTATGTTCATGTCGTGTGTGTTGCCGAGAGACCTTCGGGGCTGGTGTCAAATGTCCCCTAAATGTTTCTCATGTTTTTATTCATGTTTACATATCCACGCTTACGAAAAATAATAAAACACATACAAACAAACAAAACATAAGTGACTATACACTTCGTTTATCCTGGAAGGTAACAAGCTTACCTTGAATGATTACACTATGGCATAGCTTATTTGATAGGGTCATAGTGTAATCTGTCAAGGTAAGACTGCTGCATTTCAGGGTATACAAAGAGTGAACGAGGTGATTGAGGAATTTCCTGATGAAAGATTATGAGAAATTCTACTATGGTGACATTTTTCACACAATCAACCCGTTTAATAAAAAATAGTGACCAATAATAAATATTATTGTTAAAGATAAATATTAGTGTCCTCCATGCCATCCTACATCAGAAAACTGTGTATGCCTCAAAGGGCGTATAATCGCGTATTTTGATTTAGAGCAAAATGGGGATTTTTTTTTCTGAGAGCCACTAAAATAAGTTGAGAGTTTCAAGGGCCGTCATTAAAACTCAAATACATCGCATAGTTGAACTACTGCCGACTACTGATACCACCATATGGACAAGTTTTCACTTTAAATCCTGTGTCGTGGACGATTAAATTCTCCTGCATTAATAAAAAGGTAAAAGTCATGGGCTAGGAAGGGTCAGAGTTAAAGAGGGGGTAGAGACTCCCATGTACATTTTTGGACCCTCCACCCCCTTGGAGATATTGGGCTACTCAAAGTTGTTAGGAGTTTATAAACTTATTTATTCTGTAGCATTCACTGCCGCACTTACAAACGTACGCCACCTATCTCTATCTTGTGCTAGTTATATTCAATCCCTCTCAATACACCCTATCTCTATCTTGAGCTAGTTCTATCCAATCCTTCTCAATACACCCTATCTCTATCTTTAGCTAGTTCTATTCAATCCTTCTCAATACACCCTATCTCTATCATGAGCTAGTTCTATCCAATCCTTCTCAATACACCCTATCTCTATCTTGAGCTAGTTCTATCCAATCCTTCTCAATACACCCTATCTCTATCTTTAGCTAGTTCTATTCAATCCTTCTCAATACACCCTAACTCTATCTTGAGCTAGTTCTATCCAATCCTTCTCATTACACCATATCTCTATCTTGAGCTAGTTCTATCCAATCCTTCTCAATACACCCTATCTCTATCTTGTGCTAGTTCTATTCAATCCCTCTCAATACACCCTATCTCTATCTTGAGCTAGTTCTATCCAATCCTTCTCAATACACCCTATCTCTATCTTGAGCTAGTTCTATTCAATCCTTCTCAATACACCCTATCTTTATCTTGAGCTAGTTCTATCCAATCTTTCTCAATACACCCTATCTCTATCTTGAGCTAGTTCTATCCAATCCTTCTCATTACATCCTATCTCTATCTTGAGCTAGTTCTATCCAATCCTTCTCATTACACCCTATCTCTATCTTGAGCTAGTTCTATTCAATCCCTCTCAATACACCCTATCTCTATCTTGAGCTAGTTCTATCCAATCCTTCTCATTATACCCTATCTCTATCTTGAGATAGCCCTATATGGTCCACCTTATAGCACCCTATCCATATCTTGAACTAGTTTTATCGAGTCCACCTCATTACACCCTATTCCAATATTGAGCTAGCTCTATCCAATCTACCTCACTACGCCCTATCTCTTTCAGATCCATTCTAATCTTATTCCTCCATCTGCGTCTAGGTCTTCCCACTGATCTCTTCCCACACGGTTCTAAATGCTCCCATTCGCGCTGCATGTCTTGCCCAATGTAGTTTACGAGATTTGATTATTTTAGCAATGTATTGTAGGAGTACAAGATATGTAAATCATCATTATGTAACCTCCTCCACACCCAGCAGCCTCATCCCTTTTTGGACCAAATATATTTCTAAGCACCTTGCTTTCGAACACCCTGAATATTTTTGAACATGTAAGGTAAGAGAACACGTTCCTCACCCATAGAGAGCAACCGGTAAAGTTATTGTTTTGTATATTCTGTGTTGTACAGTCATTGAAAGTAGGTGAGATGTCAGCCAACTTACTGACCAAATAATATTATGAATTTCCCGAAGGTATTTTTTTCCTAATTTCCAATCTAATATTGTTTATATATATATAATTTTCTGATTAATTTCTTTGACATACGTATATTTGTTAATCAATGATTATTTTAATATTAAGCTACACATTCTTTATAACCTCCTGTTGTAACACTGATTATTAACATTTAAAATGGAAAATTGTTTTTTTGAATATCCAAATGGTATTGGAGAACAAAATATATTTATGGGAATGAGCCGAGCTATTAGGGCTGAGAAAAATAGGCAGACAATTTTGTTATAAACTGATCATTTATGGTTTGGAAAGTTTCCCATTTTAGAATACACACATTACATCTATATGGCTACCAAACAAAAATACATTGATCATAAAGTACAATTTGTAGTCTAACCCCCCTCCCCTTCTTCCCCTCGCTAAACAAACTTGTTTTCTACGGCCTACCTTAGTGGTCGAATGGTCTAAAGCATCTGTTTCGTATTAGACTGTACTGCAAATAATGGGGCTATTGGGGTTGAAATTCCGTCCGGGTGTACTGAGGTAGGTTTTACTTTAATGGCTTTCTACTGCCTCTCCATGAAAATTCAAGTACACTTTCGGCTCATCACAGGCATATTAGACTTTAAAGTAATTATTAGTGAATATCCGTATCCAAACGGGTATTAAGACGCTGTGTTAAAATAGAAAGAGAAAATATGTATATGCTCTTGGTTAAAGATACCGTAAATAGACTAAACTGACATGATCCTTTTCTAATGACGCTTCCTTTGGAGTCAGTATTTTGAACAATAATCCTACCAGGAACCTCTACGGTAGTGAAGGATACGTCTATACCCGACTCTGGAGCCTAGGGTTCAACCCCTACTCTCTGTCATTGGGTTCTACCATTGTGGTTTGAGCTGCGAGAGCCCCTGGAATATCAACGACCCCAACGCGGTGTCGGGAGGGTGGGGGGCAGCAGGAATCACGGGTGGCTGCTGCAGCTCCGGCCAATGAAGGCGCGCACCGCGGCGTAACACTCATTAGATGAGGCAGTAACATCTTCCATCTCGCGCTCTGCTAGTCATTTGTTTCCAACCGTATCATGGCGCACGGCACGAGCCCAGGCACGAGCCGGGTAGATACCTCATTAGCGAAGAGGCCTCCTCCTCTTCGAGGTCACTGGCTTGCCCGGGGACCTTAATGAGACATTCTTCCTCTTGAGTCGCGTGCTTAGGTGGCTGTCCATTGTTGTTCTCTTGGCAGGTGCAAATATTCATTCACGAGACTTTAGGATGGAAAACATGAATAACGACATTTTTCAGAATGAACTGTTGAGAACATATCTACAACAGTAGGGGTATTAACGAGACTTTGGGATGGAAAACATCAATCGTGACATTTCTCTAAATAAACTGTTGCGAACATATCTCAAAAGTAGGGCTATTAACGAGACCTTGAGAATGAAAATATGAATAGTGAAATTTCTCTAGATAAACTGTTGAGAACAACAATTGTGGCTAAGCTGATCTGAGGCGTTAAACTCGACCTTTTGGTCTCCGATAGCATAAAGGTAATGGTTCGAATTCCAGTAAGGGGTTGAGGGAGATTTCCACACGTTATTTTCAATGTAGTTCTTCCAACTCCTTTCCAAGCTAATTTGGAATAATTCCTCAAAAGTTATACTCATTACTTTGACTAATATTAAGACAACAACAACAATAGTCTTGTTGACTGAACCAATAGAGAGATAAAGAGATTCAAGCAGCGACGTTACGGGTATTGTTGGCATTTAGTCCAAACTCTAACTAGCTGTTCTCACCCCTCAGTAGAGCACTCATTGGTTCAGGTATCAATGAATATACACTCCTATGTGAGGTATGTAGAGGATGTAGCAGGTCAAATGGAGACTGTTTGGAGGAGAACATATCACAAGTACAGTTTTAACAAGCTCTCCTCACCCTGGCAACACTCCACTACATGACACTGGACTCACAATACTTACGCTCAACACAATAGTTATTAGCGACTAAATATTAAGGTTAGAAACTAGGAGGCTATCTTAGAAGAAACGCGCCCGCACTAGCGTGAAAAGAGGTATTCATAAAGCGCATGTGGAAAATCACATCCCACACACTCGGCCAGGTTCTAAGCCACGAACTTCCCATCAAGGGCGACCAAGCTCAATGCGAGTCCGACTCCGTAACAGGGTCGACGAGCGTCGCGGGTGACTACCAAACACTGGATTCACGGAACGTTATACCCCGTTTTGCTGAATACCCTTGCGGCTGTTTCAGTCTTGGAGACGCGAGGCTAGGTCTGTCCATGTGTTTCAGAGGAACACGGACCTGTAAATATGTTGCTGTGAAGTAATTAATAGTAGTATCTAATTACTGTGTTGGTTAATGCCTTGGCTGTTCCAGGCCGCTTGTTTTGTGCAACGGGAGCAGCCAGCGTCCCCGTCACACCAGTGGATGTACAACGGAGGCGCACAAAGTGACTTGCCCGCACCAGGGATCAAACGGTCCAAGACGTCAGTTTCACAATAGTTTTTTATAGCACCGCGACTTACCATCCGTTCGGATTGTACGCATATGTATTGATTGCACTAACGGGCTAGGCATGAGGAAGGTTGGGTTTAGAGGATGTGCACCATTTATGGAAAATCTTCCTCACTTTACCCGATGGTAATTCGAACCCCGATCTCCCCGTCATCGGTAGTCTAGTATGTTGCGAGTGACGACTTGAACAGTTCTACCACCGAAGCGAGTCTCACAATAGTCTTGTATTGTCGGTGATGGTGATGTCAAGGTTGTAATGTTGGCCAGTTGCACTGAGGGTGGTTTTACCATCCTCTCTCCAAGCCCTCCTCACAGCTGCCCTTTAAGTGCGAACATACACTTTTTAAGATATATTGACAACTTGCGATAGCCTTCAGTATCTATTAAATTGTCTAGTTCGCTGGTCTTGGGGTAAGATTCTCACCTAAGCATCTGATGTTCGGGGGTTCAAACCCAGCCAAGGTCAACAGATTTTTTTGAACGATAATAATTCGTAGCACAACTTCCTTCGTAGAGAAAGTACAGCCGTCGGTTCCATTGTTGATTGTGGCATCTAAAAGAGCCTTGGAAGGTATGTGATAATGCCTTTCCCGGTATAATTGCTCAGCCAAAAATATTGGCGTCAAAAGCAATGGGGAACCACCACATTTCCTGAACTCTCCTAGTAAATGATATTTCTACCAGATGGCGCAGGCAGCACTAACCAGCAGAAAGGCTTACTGCATGTCCAGCTTCGGATAGATATAAATCACATAAAAACAACCCTCGGTTTGTCAAAGAAGAAGATTTAGTAAAATAAGGAAAAGGCTACTTTGCAAAAGTGTTTGGAAAACTGGTACCTTTGAAGTAAAATACCATACAGATTATAAGAAACAATTTAATTTTATTGGAGAGCTCGAGAATATCACGAGAAAATAATTATGTAGTCTCAGTAATATTGTACTAATTAAAAGGTTAGATTGATACAGATTAATTTCGTTTTATAAACAGATTTAAGCTGTAAAAATGTTCGCCGTTATCTTTTAAACCCATTTCAAATTTATATTATATGTTAAAATGAACCTTGTAATGAAGCCTTTATAATCCTTGATATTAACTTGAATATCTTTGGACTATTTTCAACCAAAACTTTTTTTTTCAGTTTTTAAACTTATTTTTTCAGAAGTTAATAAATAAAACTTTATGGTACCCTTATGTGCTTTTTAAGAAAATGTATTACTTTAATTAACATGTTTCAAATAAGTCACCCTTATTTTTTGACTTCACAAAATTTACTAAAAATGAGTGTAAGCCTACGTATTAAACTTTATTTGTGTACGAATTTTAAAATTAAAGGTTCAAACTAATTTGCAGCAAAACTTGATCTTTGTTTAGTTCTGAATGTAAGCACACAAAATACCATTTTTTTCCGTTTAGAAGTTTTGTCTTATAAATTTGCACTAAAATATTCATTTTATCTTGAATATTCTCTACCTGGATCATGGGTTCCATTAGATACTCAATTAAATCTATTTTACCACATCTCAATTTCAAATGGATATATATTGTGGTTTTGAGATATTTTTGTACGTTTTAATTTTAAAATTTTTTTTAGATGTAAACATAACATATAGAAGTTCTAAATTTAGTTCATTACCTTTAAAACAATCACACAGCTGTGATTGTTTTAAAAGTAGTGAACTATGTATGTAAAGCGTACAAAAATACCTCAAAACCAATTAATAAAACCCAAGAGACAAATAAAATCAATCTAAACTTTTTTTTAGTCTTTAAATTGAAGAATGACACCTGGACACCCTTGGCATAATACGCCAATGCTCTACCCACTGATTTATCCACGAATCGACCCGTGAGCTGGTTCATTCTTCACTCATATTTGAAGGCAGAGTCTGTGATGGAGGTTGTTTTTTGTTTAAAAATCTGTGTTTGTTCAACCCTGGTACACGTAGACTTAAAGTCATGGAACGTAGCCCCAACATACACAAATCTTTGCATCAATGTTTCTCAAAATGAGACACCTTGGCTGGACGCGAAAATATAGGACATTTATAATTACCCCGATGGTTTTAGGAATAAGGAAGGCTATATTTAGATAAAGTGTACCCACACTTTCTTGGAGGGAGAGTGAAATACCATTTTGGAAATAAAAACCTCAATACACCTGATCGAGATTCAATTTTCGAGCTCCCCGTCACCGGCAGTCTCTTCCTGCGTGACTATCGGCTTAGATCATGCGGCCATCAAAGCGGGTATTGATTTACTGATTCTAAATTAAGATTGTAATTGCCAAATTGTGTTTTTATACCAATCACGTCTTGTACTCAAGTTTTTCTAAGCTCGTAGCATCTGGAAATGAAAACTTTTTTACCATGTATGCCACGAAATATAGAGGGGGGATCATAGGGTACCACTTGGTAACAACAAAATACTGCATTAGATTGTACTTATTTCAGTTCAGTTTCTTGTACTGAAAATAAAAGTTAACATAGACCACTATCTAGTATGGTTTTGGTAGGAAAAACAGTGGAAATTAGTTACTAAAACAATGTTAATATATTAATACTCGTACATCAAGTCATGTGATTTTCAGCTGTCACTTTTGATAAAATACATTATTAATATCTATAAGAAAATACAAGTAATCTATACTAATATTATAAAGAGGAAAGATTTGATTTTTTGATTTTTTGTTTTTTTGTTTGTAATGGATAAACTCAAAAACTACTGGTCCGATTTTAAAAATTCTTTCACCAATATAAAGCTACATTATCAGCGAGTAGCATAGGCTATATTTTATTTTGAAAATTTAATTTATTTCTC
>CABFVZ010005248.1:16335-34343 GCA_902151445.1 Timema monikensis | reverse complement strand
ACACAGTAGAAAGACATGCATGGAGACCAATATAGTTAAAGAAACCTCTCAGCCCCCTCAGACGGTTAGTGTTACGTGCCCTTACAAACGGGGATAAAAAATACGTAGCATACTAAAATATGGGGCGTCCTTTTTTTAAGTTACATAATTTTTTTTTCGTGATTCTCAACGCCCTCATAAGAGATCCTAAGATTTCCTCATCAACTTAAAGAAAGATTTACAATTTGGTTAATTAAATTATGATATTAATCATTTAGTTATTTTTCGACATAAGAATTGGTAGCAAGGTTAGTATTATGGCATTTTAGAATACTTGATTAAACTTGAATTAGGTGGAACACACATAATATTTAAATGACTTAATTGAAATTTTATTATCAATATATTTATTTGTTAGAAATTTATTATTATATTACGTTCCCCTATAAACATTAATAATAAATCTTATTTTATATAAATTCTGAACCCCTTCCCCTCTCATAATAAATCGCGAGAAAATACTGAAACTATAAAATAACACTTAAATAATTTAAGTACTCTCCCACTACCCTGAGATTTTCTGTAAATTCCCTTTTCCACTTATTTATGTAAGCAACTGAGAAAGAGCCTACTAAATTTTCTTTAAAGGTTCATCACAGACCTCCCAAAGATCTTTTACATGCCTCACATGACATGGGAACCAAGATTTTATTCCTCTCAATAGGACGTAACGCTGCGGATTTTCATCGCCTGCTAAAGGTCCGTCAACCTTAAATAAGGCCAAAAGTTTAACGCTCCAAGATATAAAATAGATATTTTTTTATTTTTTTATCACAACGTCTTATTAACTATTTAGGTTATAAACACATGTACTAATTATGCTAGTGAGTTAGGGATGAGGACGGTTGAATTTAGGGAAAGTGTACCCGAATTTGCTTGAAAGTGGAGAACCTGTTTGGGGAAAAACCCCAACATTAATACTGACAGGAATTAAATCCTGATCTCCTTGCTAACAAAAGTATAATATACTTGCAATCCAGTAGGGCGCTGCCCGTTACCCACTATGGTATAAGAATTATATAACCCCCCTCTCCTCCAACCCCGGTGCTTGTATCACCGAAACGTAATTCTAAACCAGATAAAAGATGTTTTCTTCGAACATTTGTGAAAAAAGGCCTCATTAAAAAAATAATTAAAAATTTAGAAATCTGGATTCAAGGTGCATTCAGACCCCTTTCCGTCAACATATATTAAAACTTTGAGATATCTGAGTGCCTTATATTTGGCTGGATATTAAACACAAACAATCACACACACACACACAGCCAGACGAACACTTCCTTTTATATTATAAGATTGAGCCTTGCAAACACACTATCTTTAAGTGTAATTAAATCATGATTTGATGAATAGAATATAAATATAAACATATATTTAAACATTATATAGAGTCGGGTATATACATATATTTAAATGTCCTATTGATATAAAATAGTTTAATTATAGAAAATTCACTAATTAATTATTCTATTTTTTTTCAACAGTTGATTTCCGTATTGGAGTGGCAATACTAGGATGCCTGGTTTTGATATTGAGTGGAATTGGAGGAAGCATGGGTGGAGGAAGTGGGGGGACAGACACATCACAGACTACTACGACTGAAGATTATAATAACTGTACCACAACACCAGTATGTGATGAGAATGAAACTACGACTTATCCATACGAAGAATGTACGACTGAAATAAGTAAAAGTTCTGGAAGTTCTAAAGGTTCTGGAAGTGGTAAAGTTTCTGGAAGTGGTAAAGGTTCTGGAAGTAGTATAGGTTTTGGAAGAGGTAATGGTTTTGGAAGCGCTGGAGGTGTTGGAAGAGGTAGAGGTGTTGGAAGAGGTAGAGGTGTTGGAAGAGGTAGATTTGTTGGAAGAGGTAGAGGTTTTGGAAGAGGTTTTGGAAGAGATTTTGGAAGAGGTATAGGTTTTGGTAGAGGTAATGGTTCTGGAAGAGGTAAAGGTTCTGGAAGAGGTAAAGGTTCTGGAAGAGGTAAAGGTTCTGGAAGAGGTAAAGGTTCTGGAAGTAGTAAAGGTTCTGGAAGTTCTGAAAGTTGTGAAAGCTCTGAAAGTTTTCAAAATAGTAGAAATACTAAAAGTGTAAAAAGTATTAAAAAAATGTAATTTTAGTCAGGGTAATAAATCAAATAATAATTAAAAAACATGGATCCAATGAAAAATAAACGAATAAAAAACATTTAAAAGAAGAAGAGGGAAAAAAATATGGCCACAAAGAAAAAAAGGTCAAAAAAATAATGTAAATGGAAATAATGGAAGAAACACCCCCAAAAAAGAATTTAAGAAGAAACACTTAATAAAACACAAAAAAACATAATCAAGTCATTGCTTGTATGATAGCCTAATATAACATGCATTAAGGTAATTAAATTATATCATTTATAATTTAGATAAAAATTGAGAATTTATTTTACTAAATTGATCACAGAGAAACATAGATATATAAATTTCTAATTTGTCTGCACTTAAATCTCAGACCTACAAGTTAACATCTGTCATTGTAATTACGGGAAGCATGAAATATTGGGTTGTTTAATAGATCAATAATATGATAACCTTACATTATAATATTTTATCCACACTATAACATACTAATACATTTTGACACACACACACACACATATATATATATGTGTGTGTGTGTGAATATGTATATATAATATTAATAATAAACAATAATGTTATCAATATTCTAGACATGTTGTATATACACATATATGTATATATATGTGTATATATGTATATATATAATATTAATAATAAACAATAATGTTATCAATATTCTAAACAAGTTAATTCTACCTACTTTAACTGTATGAGGTCCGATTTCTTTATCAACTTTAACTGCATGAGAACCGCCTTGGTGGCGTAGTTGGCTAACCCGCGTGTCGTGTTGAGCTCGACTGCTGAGGACGGGGAGATCGAGGTTCGAATCTCGGTCGGGTAAAATGGGATGGTTTTTCATAAATGGTTTTTCACTATCCCTCCATGCAAATGCGGATTCACTTTCTCTAGTTCAACCTTCCCAATTCCTAATCCATTAGCGTAATTAGTACTTAAAGCGTATAACCCGAAAGGGTAGTAAGACGCGGTGTTAAATATTATATTATAACTTTATGAGGTCCGATTTCTTTATCAAACCGAATATAGTTTTGAGATATTAACTTAAGAGTTATTTAAATCGGGATGTTCACCTCATCCTCTTAACTTTAAACCTATACAAAATAATAATAGTTGCCTATGAAAATATTATTGGTTAACATTAATAAGTCACGTTAATATTAGGTTTGCTTGGTTTAATTTAGGTTAGTTGGGTTAGCTTAGGCAGATTTATAGTAGCTTATTTAGTTTAGTTTAGGTTAGACTAACTTGATTTTGGTTATTTTGGATTTATGTTCTATATTTTATCAACATACATTAGGTATTTTAAATAATCACCAGTAAATGTAGATAGTAGAATTCATTTTTAATGCTTATGGAATAAAATTACTCGTATATTTAGATTAATCCTATTATTTGTAAAATAAACCATTTCACAAAATAACTAATTCAGCATATTCAAAGTAACATATTGAATGGAGAAAAAAAAGGTAAACGTAGTTGTATAAAATACAACAAATTGGAACAAATTCTAAGAAAACATATTATACACAAATAAGGAAAAAGAATTACTAGTTGGTTGTATGAAATACAATAGGTTTAAACTATATCTAAATAACACAACTGTACAGTGTGGGAAAATAATAAAACATAGACAGCTTTTTAATCTAAAACATAGCAAAGAACAACATGATAACCCTTTATTTAAATAATACTATGCATGTATATATGAGAAATAGAAAGGCCAAACAATTACATTGAAAAAAACAAATAGTAGTCATTCTAAAGAACACATGATGTATTAATATATAAGAGAGCAAAAAATGTAAAGGGCTTGTCAGTCATATGAAATAGGACAAGCTGGAAATATATTTAGATACAACACGATAATATATTTTTATGTCAAGTGGAGGATTTTGGACATCACTACAAATGCATGGTAAATTTGTGTTCAAGGTTATAATCCTATGTCTTGATCACCTCAGCAACCAAACATACATAGATATTTAGGGTTGAAGAGGATTAGGGTGTGTAGTCTTTATTGTATTGGCTATGTGCTAGGCCTACCGTTTGCAAATTGTAAAGATATATGATATATATGTATAATTTGTATGGTTTTTAAAGTTTGACAGATCTGGTATATGGGAAACTTATGTTGGTATGGCATTATAGAGTAATATCATGCTGTTTAAGATTGCGTTATTACAAAAAAATTCCGTTCTTATGAGATAAATTCCTTAAGTATTATGGTATGAATGTGGATTAAAGCTTGTTTATATTTATTTATAAACATGGATACCGGTCTGATAGGTAATTAATTTATCAAGTAGCATTAACTCCAAATATTTATAAATCTCCTGATAATTATATTCACAAGGCAGCATGATATAATAGGCTCTAATTATTCTAGTTTGGAAAGCTGACAATATTTTTAGTTTTGAGTTTGTAGCATGATAACTGTTGATATATTCTCCATATTCTAACAAATGTGAATTAATTAGACTCAAAATGTAAACTTAATAAAATATTATTTATATAAGCAATAAGCATAACTGGTACATTTAATTTCAATTGTAGTTTAAGCGAGGGTACACCCGATTGCTCCAAAGAATTAAAAAACTCATCGGGACTTGATGTGCTCTATTTTGTGTCCATTATTGTATCTATTAACAAATATTCCTTTATTTCTACCCTGCACCTCTTTCAAAATGTCAGTGTTGATTTTGTTAACGATTTCATTTTTTGGTGCAAGAATTGCTCTTTCACTTAACCAGTGATCACAATTAAAATTTAGTTGTAAGTCTGGGTAAACTTTAGCAATGAGCTCCATATCATTTTCCAACAAATTACAGAGTTCCCCTGTAATTAAATTACAACCTTCAGCATCCGTGTCTAATCGTCAATGGCCAATTTTCAATAGTGTATCTGCGTGATGTCCTGAATCTACGTCATTATAAAGGTGTACTCTCATATTCATTATTAGGCAGATTTTTTTAAATTTTTGCCCACAATCTTGATGACTTGAGCCAGGCTTTGATTTCATCTGCATGTGTGCCCCTCTGGATCACCAGTAAAGTTTATCGGAAGTCACCAGCCAGTAAAACTATCATTCCTCCCATAATATCTGTACGGTCTCGCAAGTCCTGAAGAGTTTGGTTTTTATGCCTTTATAGCTTTTTTGTGGGACATCGTACTTTCATCCCACACTAAAAGTTTACATTGTCGTAGCATTATATCTCGAGATATATTTTTGCTTAAATTGCAGATGGGTGACTATTCCTGTGCAAGTACAAGAGTTAATGGCAATTTTAGAACGGAATGTGTAATAGGCCACCGTTCAGTAGTGTAGCTGGTATACAGGAGGATGCCACGGCAACAGCCATTTTCTGGTCTTTTCTTATGAACGCCAATAATAAGTTCAGCAAATACGTTTTCCCGGTCCCTCTTGGGGCGTCGACAAATAGGAGTTCACCATTTCCTGACTCTACTTGACGTAACACCTTTTGAAATACGTGACTTTGATATGAAAGCAACTGAGGAACTAATTCGGTTACTTTCTTTTGCAATGTTGTGAAATCATAATTTAATTCCCAAGTAATTTCATCGTTTAAGTCATTTTCGTCTGATCATCGAGGGCTTACCATTCCAAAATCTTGAAGCTTCTTCGCCGTCATTGTCATAACCTTGTTTTCAATTTTAGTCAGCGCTTCGTATTAGATGTACTCATTAAAAGTCATATCTGGATGTACTTGCTGTAGCCACCTCAAAATATCTTCCACCATGTACTCTTTGTACTTATCCCACAGCGTTTGAGGATTGGAAAGACCACAAATGGTATGAGGGTTGCATAAATTTCCCTGATTTTGTCTGGTGATAGGCACTCCACGGCTTCCTCCATAATTTGTCCCATTCGTTATCATTTTCTATCAAACTTAGAGCTTCACATGCTTCTCTGTATTTTCCGCATTCCTGACCGTTGACAATTTTAAGGTCTCTATAGCAAGATGGACCTCGAACATTATTCAATAACATGCGCAGACAAAAGCATTCAAAGTTCGTTACATGGACGGTGTATACACGACCAAGAACGTCTGATGATTTATCCCCTGGCAAATCTTCCACAGGCGTACCTTGAACGCGGCTTTTCCATTTCTTTTTTGAGGTGTTCTATGTATAATAACGGGGGACTTGGGAATACAATATTGTTTTAGCGAGATTATCTGTCTGACAAACCCGGAAAAAGGCCGTTCATGTGGTTCTAAGAGGTGATGAAATCCTTTCCTGGAAATTACTCTCATTAAAGAAAACACCCTGTCCATTTTCTAAGTGTACAGTAAGATGTGTAACAGTCGGATGTCTTTCGTGTATGGGTAAACCAAGGAGCCACCACGCTTCCTAATTACTACTGACATATCGCCCTTCTTGATAAGTTTGTCCTTCATTAAGGGTTTGCTCTATACCTTCGTTACGCAGATTGAAGATTGCCTGTTCGCTCCTTTTATTAATGTGTTTGCAAATATATTTAATAGCACGAACAGAGTTGCAGGCTTCTACATTAGTGTGGGCATTAAAATTTTTACATAGAATGGGTGAATACGGCACTACCCAGCTTTTATCAAAAGTTTGGATCACCCCGCTGCGAGTCTGAATCGTAACACTTCTACCACCATCTTCGGGTGCTCTTCGTCTGTATAAAGGGTAACCCTTATAGTTGAGCACTGTTTCCTTTAGCAGCTCTCAGGGGAATTTTTTGTACATTTTCCATTTTTCACGCAAGACGATGCTGGATTGCGTGCCCCAGAGGGAACATGAACCATGTTTCTGACTACGGTATCGTGCAAATCCTTATCTTTGTTCTGGATCCGGAATCTCGGCGCTTATTATGTTATCTATTTGGTTGGGACGCAGCTTTTCTTGCAACCAAATAAGAATGTGCACAAGTGGCAGTCCTCTTTTCTGCCATTCATTGGAATACATGTGGCACTGGACGTTTCCAAATAAATTTCCCTTTGTAATAACATTAATTAGATTTTGACCTTCAAACAAAACACGTGGGCAAATAAGTCATGTCGGTCAGTAGCTCTTTGCCCGGGCATAAGCTCTTCTGTTATTTCCTTCCATGAGGTATTGCAGGTGAAAGTCACGAATGGGTCAGGCCTGCCGTAAGTGCACAGAGAGGCGAAAGCGTCTTGTATGTATTCATGCAGATAGCAGGGGCTGTTCACAAAAGTAGAGGGAAGAATAACCATTCTGCCTAAATTGTTGGGGTTTATATTATCATCCGTGTTAATCGCATCTTGCAGGTGAATGTAATTTTCAGCTCGCAGTTTTTTCTGATTTAAAGAAATGTAACGAAGACGTTCGCTATCTACTTGGATGTACATATCTACTAAATATTGGTGAAAGATCTGTCTTGACCGCAGAAGGAGGTTAAGGCCATTTTCTCGAAGCATCATATGATAGGCGTAAAAATCCATGCATGAAACTTTTTTATTGGGAACTGGCTGTTTTGTAGTGGGATTAATGAGTGGAATATCAAAATGGTATCCCGACTGTCCTGTGCTAAAATTTAATGAGTACTGCAAAGCATCATAAAACTTATGAGTATCGGCTATGCGTGTAAGTTTATTATGGTGTGCTCGTAACACTATGTCTCCTGAAGAGAACTGGTCGCCACTCACCAGGACTGCAACTTCATTAATTGTGGGTTAATTATAGTACCTCTCATGTTCGCCACGTGGAGTTCGATCAGCATGGATGACAACCTTATAATCTTCTTGAGGCCAGTTCTCTATTGCGATTTTAAAGATATTTATCAAAATGTTGTGGTTATGTAACATTCTTTGAATTTTTAATAACATATCTCTTTCAAATCCTTCATTTTCTTCATCACCCATAAAATAAACTTGCGGGAATCTACGCTGTTCGTTCTCTGTTGAAAAAAGTGAACCAATTTGATGATATATCTGACCTTGTAATGTAAAGGTTGGCGAAAACCCGGTCATTCTTATCTCCTTATTTACTCCAAAAGATGTAATTTGAAATCATGAATATACTTTATAATTCTATTTAAAAAGTTCCGTGATTCATTTGCAACATATAAATATAGGGTTTTCAGAGGTTGTTCTGGTTCACCAAGTAAAGGAAGGGAATCTTTACCATTAGAACAACACATCTCTGCGGTCTCATCTTTCCATTTTAAAGCATCACAAAACTGGCATTTTTATTCATCAAACACACAACAATTAAAGTATGATTTTTGTCATCAATTAAAGAATCGTATTCAAATCCAGAATTATTAAATACGGACCAACTGTTACGCATAGAAGTTCGTCGGTGTTCAATCTGCATTTCTGCATGAACAATTCTTCTCGCCTTCGAATTTTGTGTAGTTTCTGTTACTCTAATGACTGCCTGCCACTGGGCTTATTCTTCTAAACGGAGCTACGTTTGAAGGGGCGTCTCAGTAACCCTCAAAGCTCTCTGGCTTTCATCTTGCTCATATAAACGGAGCTGCGTTTGATAAGGAGTCTCGGTAGCTCTCAAAGCTCTCTGGTGTTCAGCTTGTTCATCTAAATGGAGCTGAGTTTGATGAGGCGTCTCAGTAATTCTCAAAGCTCTCTGGCGTACAGTTTGTTCATTCAAACGGTGCTGCGTTTGATGAGGCGTCTCAGTTGCTCTCAAAGCAGCTTGGCTTTCAGCTTATACATCTAAACGGATATGCGTTGAAAGGAGCGTTTCTGTAGCTCTCAGAGATCTCTGGCTTTCGGCTTGTTCCTCTAAATGCAATTGAATTTGAAGGGGCTTCTCAGCTGCTCTCAAAGAAGCCTGGAGGGTGGCTTGGTCCTCCAATCTTTCCTGGCTTTGAAAAGGTGTCTCTTCAGCTCTCAAAGCAGCTTGTTGCTCCGTTTGTTCTTGCCTCCTTAATTTGGCATGAACGGAGGATTCTTGGTATCGAGCAATTTTAGCTGCCCGGACTCGCGATGAGCTCCTGGATAAGTTAGAGTTACGTTTGCGAGGCACTTCAAAAACGAAAAAGAAAAAACATTTTTTTAAGAAAAAAATATACCTAACCTAAAAATTAAAACAAACAAACTATTGCCTTAAAGGTTAAAAAATAGAATTAGAAGTAATATAACTAACCAAAAAAAATGATAAACTATCGCCCAAGGAAAAGAAAGGAACAATATAAACTGAAAACGTAAAACAATTACAATATTATTAAAATAGGACTTAACACAGATCAATAAACGGTAACTAATCAATGTTTGTAATAAAATTAATCGCAAACATGTATAGTTATTTCCCATCGATACGGTCCCCCAACTTCCTTTCTTCCCTTTCTCTAAACTTCACAATTATGAGTTTAAAATAGCCATAGATAATACAAAACGATACCGCGTTTCAAAATGTGCTCAGCGCCATCCATCGGATTATGGGTGTAATGGAATCTTAGTACATTAAATAGTACAAATCGATACTGCGCCATCTATCGAGTTGTTATAGTACTAAACGTTAAAGGCAATTTAGTAAAAATAATGTTTTTATTTGAGTTCATTACAGTATAATACCAAACTTCTTACAACAATTTTTTCATTTACAATAACGGGGTGAACAGACAGAGCTTAGTTAGCAGGATGTAATGTTTTAAATAATTTTAAGATGGATGTGTCTAATATAACTTGGGAACAGATTTTTATTAATCATTTTAAGATAGATGTGCCTAAAATAACTCGATAACAGATTTTAATTCGGGATATCAAATTTTCTTCCGGGATACTGCTGGTCGCTTTATTTGTACTCCAGGCATCATGTTGCAATTCATATTCATATCAGTAGGCCAAGTTGTTATGCCGGACGACCATCTATAATGTTTTTTTCAATCCCTCGGGAACTGTAGTTTTTTCTGGATGAAAGGTACCTACCTTATGTACTTTTCTGTACTCATGACAGCGTGTATGCAAAAGTTCATGATGATCGGTCGAGTAGTTTAGGCGTGAAAGCGTAACAAACAAACAAACAAACAATCAAACAAACAAACTCACATTCACATTTATAATATTAGTTAGGTTTACTATATTAGAATTTGGATTTGAAGAACCATAATTAACAGTTACAAAGTTACTAAAACGTATTTAATATATTTATAAGTCAACACATGTGACCTACACGTGTTCCTTTTGACAGATATCATCAATAATAAAAAATATCAATAATATTGTAAAATGCTAGCAATGTATGCCCCCAAAAATATGTTTATAAAAGGGCCTTTTTACTGGAATCCTATTACTATATAATATTTAATAAAACTCTACCACTGGCCCTGTGCAATGTTATGACCTCTCATAAAAGCTGTTCTGAGATGAATGAAAACGCAAAATATAACTAGATTGTGAAGACATCTTAATTGTTTTGGCATTTATTTTTAACAAATAATTGTTTTTATAGACATATATCTAGGCCTTGTAATATCACAACTTATCATAACAAAGGAAGAATAAGCTAAAACTTAAAATGTTCATTTTTTTATACATTTAGTATAGGTAGTGTGTTATAGAACTGGAAAGAGGAACATTTTGGACGGTTATATTCCACTGACCTAGTTTTGATTCTAGCATTCTTATACGGGGGCAGAGAAATTAGAAACAGTTATTCATATACTAATGTGCAAATTCTCTAATTTAGTTCCAATATATGTGTTTATTTAAAATTAAAATAAGTGCATCTAAAATACTAGTGAAGCAAATCTTAAAATATTACCCACGGTCACAATATATTTTATAATAAGCTATTAAAGACTTTATCAAGCGTAAATTGTCAAAGTATTATTTATTTATATTATAATTATAAATGAAATATTTTAGTTATTATTAACTACCCGTAACAAATGGCAATATGGAATCAGCGTCAAGCTGTTATTGCCTTGTTTTGGGAAAATCGGGGCTCAGATCCGTAATGAGATTGGTTTTTCCTAAACAATTCTATACACAAACGTGGCTACATCAGTTCATTTAGTTTCATATTCATCATACTTCCTCAATTAGTGTAATTAAATGCGGAGGCACTGGACCATTGGTAAAACATATATGAAAATAAAATAAAAAATAAATCTGAACTCAGAAATGACTCAAAAAATTATACTAATTATAATGAGCTGAATTATTAGTAAATTTTTAAAATGATATGTACAGAAATTTATAAATTCTTGTCTTTTATCTTGAGCGATTAATTTAAGTTAATACAAACATACATACCTTATGTATGTAAAACTATTTAAACGTGACATATGGTTTTCTAGCAATGTTAAGTTTCGCATCAGTGGCTTAAACAACAACTTTGATAACTTCAACACTGAGTGGAGGTATCGTAGAAAAAGTTAATAATAATAATAATAATAATAATAATAATAACAATAATAATAATAATAATGTTCTTTATTATAGTACTGGCCAACAATAGCAAGACCTGTAACAGGCCAGCACTGAATACAGTTAGATAATAAAATAAAATTAACACTCATAGCTAAATAATGATATACGTAGATAAATAATTATTAAGAAAGAAAAAAATTTAAATGTTAAATAGTAGTTAAAGCATAAGCATTAAAAATCATTGACATTATTTAGAAATGAAAAGCCTAAAGCAATAACAATAAAAAATAAAAGAATAATAATATAAGCTAATATATTTGTGATAAAACAACTACTGGGATAATTAATGATAGGATGGATCCTTAAATAACTATCTTAGTTTGGATCTTCTTTTGTGATCAAATTCGAATTTAACAAACCTAGAATTTGAGCTATGGATACAATGGCCTATAGGGCTGATCTTTTAAAAGTTATTGAGCGAAATTAACTTTGTGTTACGAGAGACTCGATAAGGGACATGCATACCTACATGATCAAGGTAAAAATACAAGAAAGGTTGTTAGTAAAAATAATAAAAATAAAATTGGCATAACAACAAAATCCACGTAGGAATAGAGTTTCGAGCCTTAAAACGTTTTGAATTCTGTCATAATCATAATAAATCCCATTAATAAATATATTACCATAGAAAGCAGAAACAAATTTAAGTTGAACTTTACCATTCTGAGACAGTCAGTTAATGTAATGGAATTCCATGCAACACTAGAATATTCAAGCTTAGAATTACTAACCAAGCCATAATACAGGTATACAATATAGTCATCTTTCATAAATGAAGAAAATAATATTTCATTTATTAATTATAATGATAGTAATAATAATAAAAATATATGTATAAGATAATAATAATATAATTTGAACGTACAATATTTTGAACATATTGATTAATTATGAGTGAAATAGTTGTGACAATTTTTTACGCAAACAACACAATATTGTAAAATTAGTAGTTTGTACTAAAATAAACCTTTGGCTTCTATAGGTAATTTACAACTTCTTTGGTTTAAATAACAGCTAGAAAAAGCTATCAATAATGCTAACATTGTCTGAAATTCACTTATGTCAACACTTTTGGAAATAATTATTATTTGCTAAGTATAACTATTATTAACACTAAACAATGTAATCAATCACTTTTAACAATACTTATATAAGGATTACAATAGAATTGTATTTTCCATAGTCACATTAAAGAAAAAAAGTCTAGTAAATTCATTCTAGTTTTTCTTTTTACTCTTGTGGCAATTACAGGTTAAATATATTGTAAAGTTATACATTTAATAGTATTAATTTCAATTATTTATGTTTTTATAACTGGCTTCACATATCTTTAACATAAATAAATCTTTTGTGTTAATAAAGAGGAATAAACATACAAAATGTTTGTGAAATAATATAAAGTTTAAATTTTGTAAACACGAGCATTAATACCATTCGCCATCCAACCGGCAACAGGGTCGCCTACATCACCAACTGGCAGCGTAGTTTCAATTCAGTGGCCGTATTTGTTGTTTGCATCTAAGGCCACTTTTAATGGGCTTTTGCTTTTAATAATTAATTGGAATTAAACAGCAAAAAAAACACTTCAAAACAATACAAACAACCTAATGGCTATTCTCATTACCAAAATCTAACAATTTTAAACAGACATTATAACAGTAAATTATAGTATAAAATATAATGAATAAATCCACGTTTGTGTGACAGCAGGCTGAATAGAACAAATTATTTTATAGTTGAGTATTTAGGCGTGCCTATGTTACGGTTAATAACGTTACTACAAATTGTAATAGTACAGTGTCATTTTGAATATTATTAGGCTACTTGGTAATCTGTGTGTTCTTAAGTGAATATTAGTTCTGTGTGTGAGCGTGCTATCCTTGGAAAATAAACGGTTTTTAGTGATCTTTAAATAATTATTCATCCAATAAAACATTGAAGCGCAAGTTATAAGTTATTGTTTTTTGTAGTTTTATAAGAGACATAATAATTATAGCTATATTGAATCTAAAATAGATTTTTTTAAATTAGGATATCTTTTGTTTTGCCAGTATGGAAACAGTGCATTTTTTATTTTATTGGCCTAAACTTATTTTCTGTGTTATTGATTTTTGTTTGTTAAATTCACCATTACGAGAAACTTATTAAGGAAGATTGGTACCGGAAGATGAAAATTGATACAGTGAAACCCACACACCTATCATCATTATACATTAACCTGGCTGAAGATGATGAAGACGACGAATATGATGATGTAGAAGTTCTTATGACTCTGTTGGAAAACACTTAGAGGTATAAGCCAGTTCATCACAAATATGATTTATTTGTGTAATAGTGTTTAAAAGGTTTATTACAGTTTTTTTTCTCTGTGTAATCCTACACGTTCAGATTTTTTACTTTGTAATGTAAATAATAATATTATTAACAATTAATTATTAATAAATTAATAATTTATCAGTAAAAATATTTAATTACAATATTAAAAATTAATGTAAGATTAAATGATAAAAAAATTTAAATGTTTAATATTTTAGAAAAATTAATAATTAATACTAGGAATAACATCAATATATCAAGGTCAACAACACATTAAAAATTAACAATACATAAAAATGTCAGATATGTTTCTTGTATGAACGTAAATTTTATTGTCAAAAGTGACAGCTTCTAAACATATGTTTTTGAAGATCATATGGTTGTGCGTATGGATACATAATTTGGTCTGGCAGCTTTTCATAGCTGTCATTCAGCACCAAAGAAGTAATAATGCTA
Organism: Timema monikensis; assembly: GCA_902151445.1. NCBI lineage: Eukaryota > Metazoa > Arthropoda > Insecta > Phasmatodea > Timematidae > Timema > Timema monikensis. The sequence goes on along the minus strand of CABFVZ010005248.1, from coordinate 19,994 downwards.
CTATACCCATCCTCAACCTCATGATTGATTTATAAATAAAAGGTATCTAACCGAATGTATTGAATTTTAAGCCTCAAAGAATAAGATTATTTGGATTACAATTCAGATTAACTACCGATTTACCTAATATGTTGGACAGAACCATTATTAAACGAATCATTAAATCCCTGAAGAATTATAGATTAAAATAAAGTCCTGAACTTATTATTATAGGGCATTCTGTCACACTCAATGTTTGAAAACACATTGCATTTCTACACGAAGGACATGGCGATTTTAACTCATGTGATTGTTTCTTAGTTCCTCTTCCTGTGAAGGTATTTCAACATCGTTATGGGCTGGCTGTTTGGCGACAATGATTGTAAGCACGTTAGGATGTTGTGCTTCACTTTCAATTCTGTGAGTGCATGTGCGTTTTGGAATGCATGACCATTTCAAGGTGAGCAATTTAAACAATATATGACGTAATTCCTGTAGGAAGATTCTGGGAATAGAAAAATACACAAGTAGCCTACTAACAAGTTTCCAAACAAATTTTGTATTTCTTTAAGGAACTGTGTATTAAAAAAGTTTAAAAACAATTTTTCCCCTATTGCTCGTCTTACTAAATGTTCGGGATGTTCACATATTTATTTATACTAATGAGTTAGAGATGAGAAAGGTATCATTTTAGCAAGGACGTTGCGTCAGACTATACTAAGAGACTAAGTCTCTCAAAGCCTTCCACGGGTGGTTGAGAGTAGTAAATAGTTTAGGTTAATATGCCAAATTGATTTTAACAACAATTTTCATATTGATAAAACTGTAAAAAGTGCTTTTTGTACGGGGAAAATATTAATTTTATCTTTCCTTCCTCTAATGAAACTAATCACACTTTGCAGCATGTTTTTTTCTATTTATTTTATCGCTCTTTTAAGCTTTCTTACCCTCCCTTAGACCCTTCTTCTAATACTTGAATAAAGTTAGCCTTCTTCGCCCTTGCACATATCCTTATCTTATCATAGAATCTATGTTGCCGTATGCACACAACTTCATGGTAAATATAATATGTGCAAAACCGTTGGCTAGAGCTAACATACTCGTATAAGGAGACTAGCAGTTAGACCCGTTCTTCACACGGTTAAGCCGCACAAAAACTATATTATATTAAATATGTGATTGTTTCTTAGTTCCTCTTCCTGTGAAGGTATTTCAACATCGTTATGGGCTGGCTGTTTGGCGACAATGATTGTAAGCACGTTAGGATGTTGTGCTTCACTTTCAATTCTGTGAGTGCATGTGCGTTTTGGAATGCATGACCATTTCAAGGTGAGCAATTTAAACAATATATGACGTAATTCCTGTAGGAAGATTCTGGGAATAGAAAAATACACAAGTAGCCTACTAACAAGTTTCCAAACAAATTTTGTATTTCTTTAAGGAACTGTGTATTAAAAAAGTTTAAAAACAATTTTTCCCCTATTGCTCGTCTTACTAAATGTTCGGGATGTTCACATATTTATTTATACTAATGAGTTAGAGATGAGAAAGGTATCATTTTAGCAAGGACGTTGCGTCAGACTATACTAAGAGACTAAGTCTCTCAAAGCCTTCCACGGGTGGTTGAGAGTAGTAAATAGTTTAGGTTAATATGCCAAATTGATTTTAACAACAATTTTCATATTGATAAAACTGTAAAAAGTGCTTTTTGTACGGGGAAAATATTAATTTTATCTTTCCTTCCTCTAATGAAACTAATCACACTTTGCAGCATGTTTTTTTCTATTTATTTTATCGCTCTTTTAAGCTTTCTTACCCTCCCTTAGACCCTTCTTCTAATACTTGAATAAAGTTAGCCTTCTTCGCCCTTGCACATATCCTTATCTTATCATAGAATCTATGTTGCCGTATGCACACAACTTCATGGTAAATATAATATGTGCAAAACCGTTGGCTAGAGCTAACATACTCGTATAAGGAGACTAGCAGTTAGACCCGTTCTTCACACGGTTAAGCCGCACAAAAACTATATTATATTAAAGGTTCATTATCCAGATGCCCACTTTTTCATATTTTTTATTTGTATTATATTCAGATAACTGCGGCAATCACAAAACACTAATGTTATTTAATAAATTAAAATAAGTTAAATATTCGAGAAAAAATACTACCATGTTCAAAAAACGAGTGCACAAATAAACGCAGCCCATTAAAAAGGCAATACTTACTAAGCAGGGACAAAAAATAAGATAAACGATCTAACATACATTGTTACATAAATATTTTGGATAAAAGGGCATTATATTTCACAAAAGAGCATACATTGATAATATCCTCTGTCACAGTAGCAAATTGAACAATTATTATCATGGTTTTTCAAAGAGCATCACGGTTCACCGAGATATTTAGCCAAAATTTATTTATTTTAATAGCTATGTCGCTGGTATTTAATCTCTAATTGATCCATTGATTTTTAACTTTGTCAACACAATACTTATGAATCACATTTCAGATAATAATTTTTATTATTCGTTTATTTTTGGATTTTTCTCACCTGCCTATAATAAATCCTAATTTACTAACGTATAGAGAAGATTTTTTTTTATATTAGCCAATTATTGTTCTCTATTTTAATTTCCAAACTTTCAACCTTTACAATCACTGTGGGGTAGCATTTTACATATTTGGGAATATTTAATTATATTTTATGCTGAAAATAAGTTTTTATAATAATTTTGGAATGCTTTTAAGCTACTATCACTATTTTTGAGGCCCCTTTATAGATAATAAATATATAGTAGGGGAAGGGTGGGCATAATGGATAGGCTAAGGTTTTTTGAAGTTTTTAACTGACTTTCAAACGATGCAGACACATCAAAATCTAAGAATGTACACATCAAACATCCTAGTGGATGTAGGAATTTTTTGTTTTAGTTGGAAAAAGGGAAAGTACCTAAATAATCAATATTACAAAACGTATCTAAGTGGCCATTATGCACATTGTGACTAAGAAAACCCTCCCCTTTAATTATAATTAATTAGAGTAACAAAATATCTATTATTTACACTTTATCTGTTGATTTACGTATAGTTGTGCCAACATTGTATTTATTTATTTTCACTTCCCAAATAAAATAACTTTGAGCTTTCTTTAACATGGTAAAAACTCAACAAGATGATTAGAATTTTAAAATATACATATAGTTTGGTCTTACGATTCATTAAAGTATTTCTCTTTGCCATTTCCTTTTACTAAAGCTCTCATCCATACGTCACTATTCTAGCAATGTTCCTAGCTCTAAATTGTATCACCTCTTTGGTGTGTATTTGGAAAGTTGTTTTGTTTTTTGGTTGTTTATTGTGTTTTTTTTGAAGAATTGAAGTGGACGATAAGTTTTTTAGTTTTGGTCTTCTTTTGGCGTCGGTTTTAAAATGATAATAAAGCTGGAATGTTTAAGTTCCCAATCAAGAGACATAAAAGGACACTGTGCTACAAGTTATTAAAACTTTGAACTATAAACGTTTTACCCAAGAGTGTTAAATTTAACTTGGAGATGAAGAGAGAAGATTATACATATCTTTAATCAAATATAAAGATATGTAGCTTTCAACTACAGAATGGCTATGGTGAGAAGTTTCCATTTTTTGTTTTGTTTTGTTTCTACCATTTTAATCAGTCA
>CABFVZ010005248.1:0-12089 GCA_902151445.1 Timema monikensis | reverse complement strand
GCCTTATATATGCATAGGATCCTCAGGGTGGGTAGGAGAAATAAAGGATGGGTGAAGTATGTTGGAGGTTGCGCGGGCCCCCCTCTCTCTCTCTCTTTATACATTCATACAAGCTACAGGGGAGTGGAGGATGGGGATGGTTCGGTGAGTCGACAGGGGAGGCGGTGCGCGGGGGGTGGGTTGTATTATTGGTCCGGACTACGCGAGCTCTCCAGAGGGGGGGCGGGGGCGGGGGGTTGGGGGGAGCCGCTCGAGGTACGGAGGCGTGTGAGTTCCTCCCCTCTAGGTCTGAACTTCAATCCTTGGTTCCCTGCAAAGACATTTTATAAGCTCCTGGAAACATACATATCTTCCTTATTATAAATGATCTTTCTGCTCTGAATGAAACATACATATCTTCCCTATTATAAAAGACCTTTTTTACTCAGAACATAGTCTTAAAAAAGATTCGTATTGCTACCTCTCAGAATATAGCCTTAAATGGACACTCTTTTAATTCTATGTAATGTCTCTCTCTCTCTCTTAATAGGATCATGGTCTTAAATAAATAGTACAGCTTTTTATTTAGCGAGTATATGCTTAAGATTATGATGATACATACACACACACATATAATATTCGGTACAATGATTAAATTCTTTCTTTCTCGAAAAAATATAGTCTTTCATTCGATGGATACAAAAAATCTCTTTCTCTAAAGTCTTACATATAGTTTATTCAGTCTTGGGTAAACACGTACATACGTCATAGAACGTGCGATACAAAAATCTCTTTTTCTAAAGACTTACATATAGTTTTTTCAGTCTTGGGTAAACACGTACATACGTCATAGAACGCGCGCGCGCGCGAACACACGCACACCCGAGTGCTTTACCACTTGAATAGTTCGTACTTGTCTTCACCTTCATATATATCAGTCCTCTCTGTGAAGCGTTAAAGCGACTCCTGTACCTCGCACCAACGTTTTTGCACGGAAGATGCACTCTGCCCACATAGTCTAGCGTTATGATGTTCGGTTCGTCTTCCTCCTCGCTGACCTCTTCATCCCCTTCTAGACGACGGACGTTTACGTTCGAAACTTTTCAAGTTCGGAGATTCACTTGACCCAATCGAGCTCCTCGCGCTCGATTTGATCCAACTCCACGCACAAAGCGTTTTCCTCCTCCTCCTGAGAATTTGCGGCTCGTCCCCTTCCTTGAGATTGTAGACGGGGCAAGATGTAGAACAGCGTTCGACGGACTGACTCGATTCCCACATTCCGGGATTATGGCATCCGAGCCAGTGTATGGAAGAATCGCAGCACTCACTGTAACCCTTGTCGGCCCTCGCGATGTAGTATTCTAAGCCACCGTTCGAAATCTTAATATCGCTCATGTCCTCCAGACGGTAACCCAACTGCCTAAACATATCGAATGAGATACGTCTCCCTATCTCGCGGCCGCTTTATATGCTCGGGATGGAGGGTAACGCGCCCTCTCTCCCTCCCTCCTTCTACACTATATCCTTCGCACCGATACACGAATTGTGTGACGAGTCGAACCCTAACCATTTAACGTATACTCTATTTCCAGAACGTCTGACTATCTTTTCTATAAGGTAAACATCCGGATACGAAGTCTTTCTAAGCTCCTTACCGTAGAAACCTCCTGTGATAGGATTACCTTTCATATCTTCGAGTAGGAAGGTCCTGGGATTAGTCTCGACGACGTTACGTATTTTAAACAGTTCGGTCGACCAGTTCGCGGTATAACCCTTTTCGAAAACGTCCTTATACTTGCTGATACGAACTATATCACCCACTTTAAATATGTTCGGCGTGGAATCCGAAATATTGAGACGTTTATAGATGGTATGTAAAAGTCTATCGTCCTTGACGTCTATAGGCCTCATCTTTATGGTCAAGTGTAGCGTACGGTTGTATTCGTTCAGTAAGGAATCGATCATATCGATCCATCGATAGGATCCTTTAGCCGTGTACCTCCTCCACATAATGTTCTTGAGAGTACGATTAAATCGTTCCACGACGCTAGCCTTGACGTTGCTGTATGTAGAAAAATCATTGATCCTATTTCTATTCATGAGTGTTTTGAATTCCGCGTTGTAAAACTCTGTCCCATTATCCGTTTGGAGATGACGTATGGGAGGTAAACCTTTGCCGGTCACCTTGTCGAAGAAGAGAGCCATTGTGGCGCTGACATTCTTACCCGTCTTAGTCTTGACAGGTGCGGCCCAAGCCCTCTTGGAATTCACGTCGATGACGGTGAGAAGGTACTTGAACCCCTTATTCGATCCTGAGTAGGGTATCATCTCCACCAGATCAGCTTGAAGGAGCTCGTTCAAGCCTCGTACGCTAACATGTCTTTGAGGAAATCGCCGTCTTGCAGGACGATGAAGTTCGCGCGCAATCTCCCACTTGACAGTGGACATGATTGTGATAAAATACCTGAAGAGATGAACGTCTTTATACGATGATTCCGGCCTCGCGTAGTTCCTCAATGATAGAAACGATCTCGTTCTCGTGAGCAGAATGACCAGCCTCGGTAGATGCGTGCAAAAGTCGTAATCGATCGAACAATTCGTTAGGATCGTCCCAATAGGTATAATCGACCCCTCTCCCTGTCTCCATCTTGTATAAACCCTCTCAATCAAGCTCCTCCTCAAAAAAGGTTTGATGAGTAACGAATACTTTGATCCCGCTCGCATCTTGATACGACCGTACGGCTCGTTTCTAAACCGATGCGCGTTCGTTTCTTCAAGCATAGACTTGTATACTTTCAGATCAACCTTAGTATAATGAGCGGGTGCTCTTCTGAAGAGTAATTCTAATAGCCCGCGATTATACGGTACCGTCTTATTGTTAAGAAGTATTGTACAGTCTCTCCCGTTGAATACGATACGGGTATCTCCGAGCTGGTTAGAGTCACCTTCATGATGGACTCCGTAGGTCTTATCGGAATGCGCGTGAGATGAATAAAGATAAGTTTCCAATAGATGATGGTTTTGCAATCTCTCAGGTGAGACTTCCACCTCCTCGGATTCGGGTTCGGTAAGCGCCTTCGCCATCTTGTTTAGAGGACCCGTGATTGTTTTGAACGTTTCATTCGCGACGTGCTCGGACTCGTGTCAGGCATCACGTAGTTGCTTATACTTTCGTTTAATAATTTTACTCGCTTTTATGATATCCTCCGTGACCTTCGTCGACATGATGTAAGGTGCGAATGTCTCTTACGACGAAGAAACGGTTCATTATATCTAAACGTAAGTAAAACCTAATTCGACGTGTAAAATCTGAGACGTCATCGAGCGTTTTTCTATAATGAAAGATATAGAGTTATAGATGAAACTACGATTAACCGTAGAGTCTACATAGGCTTTAGACGAGGTTGACACGGTCAGATGGAAGAAGAAAACTACTAACGCTTCTAAACGTACGCTTGGAATTAAGAATAAAACTTCTGAGGAAGCTAACGAGGGGCCTACGAAAAAGTAGCTGCGAGACGAGTTGAGTGAGCACTTTTAAGTATAGGAATATTTTTTTTAATCTAAAAAACTTTTTCACAGCTACTTGCAATTTATTAAATATTATTTAATTTATTCTTTAGTCAATAATTTTTTTTTGTATAGGTCTAATAATAAGGTAAATTTTTTAGCGATTATTACTGTATAAGTTTATTCTTTGTATAAGTTTAATAATGTAACGATTATTACTTTTTCTTTGTATAAGTCTAATAATAAGGCAAACTTTTTAGCAATTATTACTGTATAAGTTTATTCTTTTCTTAGGAATGTAACAAACTTTTTTAAATAAAAAGAATTAACGATTATTACTTTTTCTTTTGTATTCTTTACATCTATAAAAAAATTATAAATAGGCTAAAATGGTAAGGGCGAGTAGGGTACTATTCATAGCAAATGTCCCATCATTTGTGCGTGACGAGAGTGTAAAATCTTTCAGAAAAAATACTCTCTGTACCCGTACCATTACAAATATGGCTTTATTATTTACAAGGTCAAAGGTAAAAAAATATTTTCCCATCCTGTATATTAAATTTTATTAATTACGAGAGAATCGAACAAATATGAGATACTCATAATTAGTTAATAATTTTGGTTATTTTTTCTTTTAAGTTACTGGATTCATAGAGATCAACAACGTGCGTTTTTTGAAGAAGTTGATGCATTTTATACATTCCTTTTTACCACATTGTTTTACTATTAATCCAGGATATACGCTTTTAAATAGGCTAAAAGGGTAAGGGTGATTAGGGTACTATTCATAACAAATGCACCATCATGTGTGCGTGATGAGAGTGTAAATACTCTCTGTACACTTAACCAGTATTCATACCCATACCATCCCAAATATAAAAAAAATTCACATCCTGTATTTTAAATTTTATAAATTACGAGAGAATCGAACAAATATGAGATATATCAAAGAGGGTGGGGGAGAGTGGAGGTAAAAAAATAACAACGCATACACACACACACGCACACATAGAAAACTCTATTTAATGAATATAGTGATGTACAATTTTTTTAAGCAGATACATACTAAATTAGTATATTTTCTTCTTCAGTTAAGTTACAGAACATGAATATTTTTTTCTCAGGTCTTTTAGAAACACTAACATTTCTAGTGATAAAGGTATAGTTCTCTTTTTTCTTTTTATAAGCACTAACATTTTCTAGTGATAAAGGTATAGTTCTTTTTTTGTTTTGTTTTTCTGAATGTACATTAACATTAATTAATCACTCTTGTATTAATCACTTACACTTACACTATAGAGACGTGGGGTTAGTATCAATCAGCGTCTCTTGGGAGGAAGTAGTTCCCTGCTCACTTTTATATCATGATAGAATATTAACTGTACCGGATAAAGTTGTAGATTATAAATATATAGAAGCACTGTATTAATCACTGACACACTTGCACTATAGAGACGACGGTCCAGCATCAATCGACGTCTCTTGGAAGGAAGTAGATGGCTGCTCATTGGCTGCTCACTTATAGAGTAATGGAACCAAGGTAAAGTTTTAACTGAACCAGGTATTACATATCTTTTGTCGTCGATAGAGCATAGCCCAACCCGATTGAATTTTTGAGTGTAAAGTTTGAATCCTATGGTTCTTATTGAACGAGCCACTCTCATGACTACCGTCTCATCGGTCAGACAATTACGATAGTCCTCTAAAGAAAGCGTTCTTAACGCGCTACTCTTGACACCTTTAGCATTGAGCGTCTCGTAATATCCTTGTACCGCGAATGAATAGAGTTTAGGGCTTAAACCTATGAACTCGGTGATGATCCGACCTCGAGTCTCGTCTTTTAGTTTACCGAGCACTCCTTTATTTAATACAGGCATGCCGTAAACATTGTCTTGTTCGTAGGAGGAGGTGTCCAGGTAGTCATTAGCTAACAGGATAAGTCGCTGGTACGCATCCTCAACAGTCATGTAGTAGAGAAGTGAGTCTTTATCTGTGTATTAAAGTTTTAACGCACCTGTAGGGAAGGTGGGAACTATAACCTGGTAATGTAGACCGTACATGACTACTTTCGAGATTTCCAAAATTGCGAATCCCGCATAAATCGGCATATCAAAGTAAATCTCCTGTGGCTCCATCTCGATGATGACCAGGTTTTCAGACACGATCGTACGGTTTTTAAAGTTTGGACTGTCTATGAGATTACCCGCCCCAAATTTCCCTCCCCACCTGGTAGTATCTTTATCGTACAGTAGGCCCTCTTGTTAGATATATGACGACCGAATGCGGCATTGTTCATCAGTTTGAAAAACATGTTTTCAAACGGATTGCTCGCTTTACTTCTCATTTCCGCGTTCAGATTGACATACGGAGCCATCCATGGAGATTGCTTGAAACTGAGAACCCTGTGTACTCCCGTCAGTTTCAATCCATTCACCAAACATAGCTTTAGATGACGATAGTGAATGACGTACCTGGTCTTATCTGCTAAAGTCGTTAACAATTTCTTGTGCTTCCCTACGGGTGGAATCCCTTTCTCGGGACAGAACGGCAAGTCGGAATGATCATCGTGTATATCTCGTGGATATTCAAGATCCACCTGCAAGATATACCCCGTCTCCACATCATCCTCTACTTTTAGCACATCCAAACGAGCAATTTCATCATCTTCGAGCCACCTGAACCCTCCATAGGGTAACGAGCTCAACATACTAAATGAATAGAGTCCATTCACATCTAGATAAACGAGGTAAGACTCTGGCTTGGAACGGTCAAATGAGTCCATATACCGATTATTCGCTACAGGGTGACGATTGGCCACGAAACATACCCCTCCTCGAATAGCTCCCTCAATGAATTGATGTATGTCCACATCATCGATTAATTTGAGCCGGACCCGGGTTATTCTCAATAGAGCTTGGTACGCGAGACTAGGAGCTGTAAGGGACCATCCGGGATCGAGTCTATACGTCTTTCATGCAAAGATCGCGAAAGTTCTCAAAGACGTCAGCCAGTAGCGTTACGTCCGTATACAGGTAGAGGTTCGAGTAGTCCCAAAGATTATTACATTCAAATAGCCGCCAAACCTCGCTGGCGTGATCATAGTCTTCCTGAAAAATATGACTATCCGTGAGCGCGTTGTAAAATTTATCTTTGCTCGGTATCTGAGTCTCGTTCAGTCGCTCAAATGAATCTATATAGTCATAGGGGAACACACCTTTACGAGTGACTAGTTTGAACCGTTCATCATCATTTGAACCGTTCATCATCAGGATGACACTTACGAGTGATTTTAAGTTGCTCGGGTTCGAGGTAAGATACGCATTTCTCTAGGGAGGTACCTAGAAAGCTGAAACTATCTATAATTTTAGTCGTGATCCCTCGAAACCTTTGCCAAATATATTTCATGATTACTTTGAATCTTCCCATAGTCTCTCCAATAACCTTAACTTTTCCCGGATTAACGAGAACGCACTCCCCCGTGAACGGATCAGTTTCTCTACGTTCGACAAGTGATTCAAGAAGGAAAAAATTGTCGTTGCAACTCGCGTTATGGATTACCACGCTCAGATGACTCGGGTTCTTGTAATTAATATTACACGCCGCGTGACTGCTCCCGCGATAAAGTCCTGTCAAGTGACAATGATCCATAATGCGGATATAATCATTCGCATAGGGTTTTTCGCATATATGACAATGAGAGGCCGTATTATGAGCATCTCTTTGAGCAGGTGTTAGTGGCGTCATTGGAACTACGGTACTATAAAAATCTAGTACGCGCTTTGCCGTATCTACGAGAGCCTCAACAAATTGATCTCTACAATCTCTTCCCGTGAAGTGTCGGTACTCTGAGAGATTATCATCAAAATTACATTTAGTGTACATACCTACAGAATACGCCACATGACGCTGTACGTTCTCAGTATAAGAAAATTTCGTGTCAGGATCGCACGTCTCTATCGGTACGAGTAAGCTCTCCAAGTCCGCGTATACGATAAATCCTGTTTTCTCCTGCTGTTTATACTGTGAGAACGCTAGGAATTTATCCTCTCCTTGAGGGAATGTACTCCTTACCGCGCCAAATTTTATACACGTATCTTTATGTTTTGCAAGTTTATTTTCAGTCAGAAATGCGGTCAGACATCGGTCGCAAAAGTATCTAAGTCTTGTGTCAGACGTTGGCGTTAGTTGCGGGTTTATTAACCGAGTCAGATTTTTGATCCCACTGAAATGATAAGTTTCCGTTCCATGCACTTCTTATCATGAATAAATGTACATGTCTGGCGCGCTCTTTAGCGCTGACGTGCACGGGAACGATCACTAGTGTTTTAGAGTTGTCTGCAATGTCAATATAAGAGTCACTACCATCGTGTTTTACAGTGTACACATTAACGGATATATCGTTAAGCCTTTCGAAGCGTTCGATATACCTCATTTCGAACGGGAGCGGGATTCCATTTAGATTCAGCACATCTCGAAAATTAGGATGTGACGATAAACGCTGAGCTTTCCCCGTCGGTTCAAAGAGGCACGCCAATACGGATGCAGGGTAGCAAAGTATTTCTTCAGATTGTACATTTATCAGCGCTTTACATCCGGCTATAATTTCAGGGATTTGAACACGAGTCCCGAACGAGAAAGCCGAGTTTTTCGAGAAATTTACTCTCATTTCCAACGTGCCGTCGTATATCCATCCCGAGTCTCTATAAACGAAGGCCTCAATCTGAGCAAGGAGTGGGAAACTCACATTATTTTCATATATCTCATCCAAGTTTATCGGGTTAAATATATCGTATAGAGTAGAGTTGACATAACCTTTTTCAATTCTACCTTCAGTAGGATGCCTAAACTCGCAGATGAGGCTACAATTTACCTTTATCGAGTTATTTGCGATTGATTCTTTTTCTACCGTCTTTACGTAAATATCCCCGCACTCAACAAGAAACTGTACAGGATCGTTTTAGGGTAGTTCATTGGTGATAGAGTACGTCTTTATGCGTCGAGCGTACGCTTGTTCAATAAGTTTGATAGATAATCCTAGCGGCTCCAGGTAAAGCCTAAACTGTGTAAATTCTGCACCTAAGTTTCGTGAAAGGGTTATAAGTCTTTGGATCTGTGCGTCTATATCATCCTGTCCCAATAACAGTACGCTCGAGGTCTTAATCTGGCCGGGTATATGTTCTATGTAAGCATTATATACCTTCCCATCGCGAGGAGTGATATCATGTTTCAGGTATTTAATTAAAAGTTGTTCATTAGAGCTTAATTCATCGAGAGTATACACCCTATTCCCGTTAGTTTGTCGAAATACGATGATAGGAGTTGACAAGAGAGCTCGTTTTGTTGGGGGTCCTGACATGTTTTTCTAAGTTCGAGTGTGCGCTATGCTCTAAGCAGGCCCTACCCTCCTCACATCATCCTCTTCATCTCTGCAAAGCTTGCTCTAGGATCTCATCGAGCGGCTCTGAGACGGCTATAAATAAAAACAGGAACATCTAGTTAGCGGATCATGAAGCTATGATATACAATTACGAGATATACATTCATTTTTACCACATTGTTTTACTATTAATTCAGAATATACGCATTTAAATAGACTAAAAGGGTAAGGATGAGTAGGGTACTATACATAACAAATGTACCATCATGTGTGCGTGATGAGAGTGTAAATACTCTCTGTACCCTTACCATTCCAAATATGACTTATTATTTACTAGGTCAAAGGTAAAACCAGTTGTTATTATTTATAAAAATGTTTTCCCATCCTGTATTTTAAATTTTATTAATTTCGAGAAATACATTCCTTTTTACCACATTGTTTTACTATCAATCCGGGATATATGCATTTAAATAGGCTAAAATGGTAAGGGTGAGTAGGCTACTATTAATAACAAATGTACCATCATTTGTGCGTGACGAGAGTATAAATACTCTCTGTACCCTTACCATCCAAAATATGACTTTATTATTTAATAGGTCAAAGGTAAAACCAGTTGTTATTCCTTATAAAAATGTTTACCCATACTGCTTTTTAAATTTTATTAATTACGAGATATAGATTCCTTTTTTAACCACATTGTTTACTATTAATTCAGGATATACGCATTTAAATAGGCTAAAAGGATAAGAGTGAGTAGGCTACTATTCATAACACGTGTGCCATCATTTTTGCGTGACGAGAGTGTAAAATCATTCAGAAAAAATACTCTCTGTACCCTTAACCAGTATTCATGCCCATACCATCCCATACGAGATATACATTCCTTTTTACCACATTGTTTTTTTGCTATTAATCCAGGATATACGCATTTAAATAGGCTAAATGGGTAAGGGCGAGTAGGTTACTATTCATAACAAATGTATCATCATTTGTACGTGACGTGAGTGTAAATACTCTCTGTATCCTTACCATCCCAAATATGGCTTTATTATTTACTAGGTCAAAGGTAAAAAGATGTTTTCCCATTCCGCTTTTTTTTAATTTTATTAATTACGAGAGAATCACAGAAATATGAGATACTCATAATTAGTTAATACTTTTGGTCATTTTCTTTTAAGTTACTGGATTCATAGAGATCAACAACAACATACATGTTTTGAAGAAGTTGAACGTTTCATATATTCGATTAATGCACTTTAAAATAATTATAAAGTTCGACAGAAAGAATGAAAAACGGAGAGTATACAACACTATTATTCTACCCGTGAATATGAAGCATGGTCTCTCATTCTGTGACAAGATATTAAATTGATAGATTATGTAAACAAAGTACTGAAAAAAATATGTTCAAATCTGAAAGGATTTAAATCTAAACTTGCTCGCTACTAAATAATATTTTTTAGCACTACGTCTTACTACCCGTTCGCGTTATACGCTTTAAGTACTAATTACGCTAATGGATTAGGAATTGGGAAGGCTGAATTAGAGGAAGTGAACCCACATTTGTGTAGAGGGAGAGTGGAAAAACAACCCCCCGTTCACCCAGACCGAGATTTGAACCTTGTTCTCCACGTCCCACATTTTCGTAGAGGGAGAGTGGAAAAACCACCCCCCGTTCATCCTGACCGTGATTTGAACCTTGTTCTCCACGTCCTTAGCAGTCAAAAACAAACACATAATCTTCCAATAAATATTAATACGAGAAAATTAATATTTTCGAATTAATAAAGAAAAACATTTTATCCGAAGTTTCGAAATAATAATTCTTATAAGAATTTGGAATATAATGGACGGTAAACAATATAAGACAGATAGAATGCGAGGGTTTAACCTGGATCGTTAGCGTAGAAGCCTACCAACTTACCCTACATGTTCCGAGCGAAAAAAGATATTTATAATATATAAACATTGAAGCTAATATCTTAAATAATGAACGATTAATTTTTTACATTTAATTCTTATACGAATTTTGAATATATTGGACGGTAAACGATATAAGACAGATAGAATGATATACACACAGAAATTTGAATGCGCACTTACCTTCAAAGCTTAAGATGGCCGTTTTGCTTTGCTTGGAGATGCCTTTGTATACAAGCAATAAACCCGCTTTGGAAATGTCTTTCAGCTGCTCGTCGCTGAGTAATGAGAACCGATTAGGCAACCAAACGTTATATTTACCCCCCAGCAGTGTGAGAACTCGACGTCCATAACGCGTAGCTAACGCTTTTATACTCGTTACATGATATCCGCGACCAATCTCTAAATCCGTTAACTTCCTTGTTACAATCTCACTCGAACCTATTGTACTCAAAAGAACAGCCGCGTATTCACAAGACATTTTTAATCTTTAAAATGTAGATGGTAGCTGATGATTTCATCTAAAAGGGTTAACTCAATATATAGGAAGAAGTGAGGATTGCAAACCACCCCCTCTACAGGAGGTGTGGCGAGAAGGGATTCCAAGCTGTAAGATGAGTGGAGAGAAGGAGGGACTCTTAGCCACTCCCAATACAGAGCGTGGGAGTCTAAAGTTCATAGTTCACAGAAAAAGAATTTTTCCTCGTCCCGAGTTCTAAAACCTCCCGTCAGGAGACTCATTTACGAACATGATTAAACTATTTCTTAAGTTCTCTCTTCAAGATATTCTTTTTAAAATTCCCACAGTCCACTTACGTTCTAAAATGAATCACTGACAAGTTCGAAGGCTCCCGATCACGGATGAAAGCAAAACAGATGTGAACATCTGAAGTTCGAGACCTCTCACAGCTAGTGAGTTTGAGGGTGCAAGCTGAGACTGAGGAAGAGATCTATCATGTGTCACATATCTCCTCCCTCAAACTTTTCTAACGAGGGGAGAGTAAACTTGGAGAATTCACGCAGAGATGAAAGATTGCCCTTTTTCAAGATTGTATTCGAGAGGGCGAGCCGAGACTAAGGAAGAAATCTATCATGTGTCACATACCTACGAGGGGGAAATACTTGAAAATGTTACGTTGAGATTAAAGGTTGCCCTTTTTCTGAAAGATATATGCCTGGGGGAACTCCCCGCCTCCCTCTGGAGAGCTAACGTAGTTCGGCACAAAACCTCGCCCACGACTCAGGACCATCCGCCTCCTCCACCACCCCCACCCTACCTCTACTCTGTAGCATGTATGTATGT